>VWYP01026710.1:530543-595326 GCA_013400435.1 Pycnonotus jocosus | reverse complement strand
CCGGGGTCCCTCGGTGCTGCGGGGAAATGGAGCTGAGCCGCCAAGGAGGGAGGAGGACACAGAGCCTGGGGGTTCCTCAGCAGAGTTCCCCAAGGAAAGGGGAGGTGTCCTGTCACCCCAGAGCAGCTCGGCTGGAGTTCCTCAGGTATTGGGGACAGAGACAACTCCTGCTACCCTCCCAAGTCCTGCAGACACGTCCCCAGGGCAGGGGGAACAGATCAACCCGGCCCAGCAGTCGGTGGAGAGTTCAGGCCCTGAAGGGGGCGCAGAGAGTGTGATCAAGCTGGACCCAGGCAAGAGCAAGGGAGGCAGCCTGCGGGACAGGCTCCTGCAGTTCCCACTCTGCGAGAAAGCCCTGGCCTTCAAACTGCGGCCAGGCTCCAAGGAGAGCCTCCTATCGCTGGGGCAGTTCAACTGCTGCCATGTCATTTAAGGCCCCGGGACTGGCCCTGCTGTGGGGTCTGGGAGAGTGCCCACTCCCCTGCCTTTGGTCTGTGTGGCTAGCGGGTGGCACAGTGCTCTGCTTTGTCACCCATGGTGGCCACCCTGCCAGCACCCACCCCTGGAACCCGCTGTGACAGTCCATCCCCCAGACAGGCCTGCCCAGGGTGAAGCAGACTGGGGTCCATCCCTGCACTGGCCAAAGTGTCCCAAAACCTCTGGACATGGGACAGCTCCATGACCCTGCCAGAATGGGATGGACCATGATACTTTTTTAACTACTAGAAATAATTTTTTAAAATAGTCTATTTTAATGTAATTAAATAGAGATTGCTATATTTCCCCCAGACTCCCCAGTGCCCCAGCCCCACAGTGTGCATGGCCCGGGGCTGGGCTGTCCTGCCTGCAGCCCCCCCGCCAGCCCCGGCCGGGGCCAGGCACAGCCTGGCCCGTGACCCCAGGCCGTCCCCTGGGCCCTCCCTGCAAATAAGCTTCCTATTTATTATCTCTTTGTTTTCTTGCTGGCAAGAAATGAATGACGACGGAGGCGTGGGCCGGAGCTCGGCCTGAGCCGTGGTGCATGTGCGTGGAAGGATCGGAGCCGCTGGGAAGCAAAGTTTATCAGGACAATAAAATAAGCTCGTGGGTTGATGCGGGTGCAGTGTCATTGTAAAAACATCACTGTCCCCTCAGTCAGGGGACTTCCCTGGCACCAGGGGTGGCTTTAGGGAGCATGAGCCTGAAGCGGGCAGGGGCCCAGCATGGAGGTCTGGGCAGCTGCAGACAGGAGTAAGGACAGGGATGATGAACACTCAAAGGTGCGAGAAGGCCTGGGCATGCCAGAAAGCAGGTGGAAGGTGCTGCACATTCCCATGAGAGTCAACCACACTTAGCCTTAGGGTGCCCCCAAATAGCTTTCCCCACTCTCAGCCTGGAACCACCTCTGAGCCCCCAATTTCAAACCCAGCCCAGACTTCCTTCCCTACAGCTCTGCTGTTCCTTTTCTATCCCATCCTCTTTCTCCCTCCTTTCAGGTTCCCCCCATACCCGGTAGCTCCCTTATCTGTCCTCATCATCCAACACATCCAACATGAGATCTCTGAGAGTACTGGGTGGTTGGAAGAACGGAGCAATGCTGTGTGGGTCTCTGCCCTCATCATCCAACATGAGATCTCTGAGAGTACTGGGTGGTTGGAAGAACGGAGCAATGCTGTGTGGGTCTCGGGTGGGATGGAGCCAGCTCTGAACAGCTTGGGGAGTTGGTGATAGGAAAAGAAGGAGAGGGGTGTCCTAGGACCTTACACCCCCCACAGGGCCTCAGCAGCAGGATAGGATGCTGCTCCCGCCCACAGGCACTCTTTCCTTATCTTAAAGGATAAAGTATCCACCTGAACAGGGGCTTGAACCCTGGACCCTCAGATTAAAAGTCTGATGCTCTCCCAACTGAGCTATCCAGGCTCACATTTGGGCTCAGGGGGGCATGTCTGTGACAGGCAGGGGGGATCCCGCTTTCCTGCAGCATTGCAGGGACAATGTGGGGACCCACTTCGATATTTTCCACTTCCAAGCCACCCCAACGAGGCTGCCAACGCAGGCCAGACTGAACACCCAATTTCTGGGAATCTCACTGGGCACTGATGAGGCACAGGGATGCGCCCTGGGAAGATGCTGGTGCCGCAGGGATGGGCAGGCGGGGAGGGCAGCAGGATGCTGCGGGAGCGGCTGTAAAACCTCCGCTGCTGCCAGAGGGAAGGAGGACGGTCCCGCCGAGGCACAGGAGCAGCAGCGGTGGCTGTGGCCGCACAGGGGCCCGAGCTCTGCTCTGTGGCTGCAGCAGCCTCGGTTCGAAGCCGAGTCCCAGCGGTGCTTTTGTAAGAGCCGCGTTCAAGCAGGAAGGAGGCGGCTGCGGGGAGCTGGGTAACAGAGACACAGAACCCGCGGTGGGCACCTAAAGGCCGCCCCACATGTTTTCTTGCCTTCCTCATTCTTCAGGAAGGGACCTTTTTGCCCCGTAGGGAACCCACCCTGCCAGTCCAGCCTTACCAGCTCGGAAGAGATGGAGAACATTAAAGCCGACCCCAAATGCAGATGGGGTGGGGGAGCCCCAGGGACAGCCCTCAGAGAGCCCCGTGGGGCCTCTTCAAACACCTCGTGCACACTAATTGGCTTCATTAGAGCAGCCAGTGATGCCATTGAGCCCCTCTTCTGCTGGGGCTGGGGACAGTACTAATGAGCCGGGGAAACGGCGGCCTCGGGACGGCCCTGGAGTGGAGATCAGAGCCCGTACGCTCGGTGGGAGCATGTGTAGTGTCGACTGAACAAGAGCCACAAGCTAAATTACCGTGACTAATTAGAGCCCGCTGCTTTTAGCCCATGTCTGGAGCGATGACTGCATCGGTGCGCGGCCCCACGGCAGTACCGCAGCCCCCCAGGTGCATCGGATCCAGGACGGACACATCCACAGAAAGACGTGTCGTGGTCCCTGGATCCCACAGAGAGGCACTATAGACCTCAGACCCTTCAGGAAGGTGTTCGGAGGCTGGACCCTACAGAGAGAGACTGTCAGTATTCCCGAGCCCCGCGAGCGGAACGCTCCCGGGAGTGTTTGCCGCGCTGCTCCCCCGGTCCTTTCTGTCCCATTTTGGCCGCCGTTATCCCGGCCCATGGGGGCGGAACCGCCGCCTACCCGGAAAGGCCCGGCGGGACCACGTGGGGGCAGCGTCATGGCGTCGGCGCCCAAGAGGTTCAAGGTACGGGGAAAGCCGGGGGCTCCCAGGGAATCGGGGACACACTGGCTCTTGGGACGGCGGCGCTGAGGGGATCCGCGATCGGCCTCATGGCTTCTTCCCCTTCACCCCATGTTTCCATCCACAGGCTGCGGTCGAGAGCGGCGCCCAAGGGAAGAGTAGTGCCGACCCCCTCTCCAGGTTCCTGGCATGGTGCGGGCAGGCTGGGGTGGAGCTGAACCCCAAGGTGAGGCACAGCGGGTCGGCCCGGGCATGCCCTAGGTCCGCCCATGTATCTTCGCTCCCCCCCTCACCGCTCCCTCTGGCTCCAGGTCCGCCTGAGCAGGGAGGGCGCGGTGGCGGGGTACGGGATGTTGGCCGCCGAGGAGCTGGAAGCAGGAGAGGTGCTGTTCACCATCCCTCGCACGGCGCTACTGTCCCAGCACACCACCTCCATCCATGCACTCTTGCAGGAAGGTGAGTGCAAGCTTCTTGTGTCACTCGAATCTGCTGTGCCTTTTAAAGGAATAAATGGGTCTGTGGTAAAGGCTCGGGGACGCTCCTGATTTGTGCAGGATGCAGTAGGGCTGTTTGATACCAGGTAGGAAAGGGGAGGGCTGGGCATCCTCTCGTTTTCCTGAAAGCTGTGCTGGACAGGGAGAAAAGTCCATCAATGCAACATCTCCAGCTTTTAAGTGACAGGAACTCATACTATGCTGCTTTCTTTGAAGCACTTATAAGAACAGTTCCTTGGTTCCTGAAGGCACGCAGAGCCTCAGGCTGAGGAGGGCAAGGCCGTGGGTCCTGGGAGAGCTCATCTGTATCTCCAGAGAAGCAGTTTCTGATTCTGGTTTAGCTCAGGACAAACCCAAGACAAACCAGAATAAAAGCTCAACCCCTGTCTCCAGGCTGAAGACAGGCATGGAGGTTTGGCATATCAGGTTTTGGTTCTGAATCACAGAACTTAGGTTTTCTCCATCCTGTCTGGTTCTGTAGCCCAGGAGTCCCTGCAGAGCCAGTCCGGTTGGGTCCCTCTCCTGCTGGCCTTGCTACATGAGTACACAGCCAGCAACTCCCACTGGCGGCCGTATTTCTCCCTCTGGCAGGATTTCCGAAGCCTGGACCACCCCATGTTCTGGTAAGGTGAAAGGAAAGGGGCTTGGAGAGGCTGTCTTACAGCTGAAGGCAGGCACAGGCCAGGGGCTGCTGAGTGTAGTCCTGGGAAGGGATGTGGTCCTGCTGGGTGACCTCAACGCTCTGTTCTAGCTCTGTGCTGGCAGTGACAGGAGCCTGAGGGGCCCTCCTGGAGCTACGTTACAGGGAGAGCCAGAGAACAAGGACCTGGAGAGCACAGGGAAGCTGAGATTTTTAAGGAGGAAGGAGTTCATAGACCCTTGGCCCTAGCACAGACGGAGAACCTGTTTTTCTTGCAACAGGCCTCAAGAAGAGCGAACAAGGCTCCTGCAGGGCACAGGCATCCCAGAAGCTGTGGACAAGGATCTAGCTAACATCCATCTGGAGTACAATTCCATCATCTTGCCTTTTATGGAAACCCACCCCGACATCTTTGACCCCAAACTGCACACTCTGGAATTGTATAAGGAGCTGGTGGCATTTGTCATGGCTTACAGGTGAGAAGTGAGGCCTTTGCTCCAGGCAAGGATAACAGACGAGGAAGTAGGAGTACAGGCTATGTTAGAGGTTGCAGTTGCACAGGAAACCAAGTGTAAGGGGGAGATTGCCCTGTGCAGCCATGTGTACCACTGGCTTGTCTTAGCTTTCAGGAACCTTTGGAAGAGGAAGAAGAAGATGAGAAGGGGCCCAATCCTCCCATGATGGTGCCTGTAGCCGATATTTTGAATCATGTGGCCAACCACAATGCCAACCTGGAATACTCTCCTGTGAGTGCAAAGCTGCTGCACCAGGCATTGTCACAGCTTGGTTCTGTTTTAGTAAGACCTTTGGGAATGGGGACACAGCAGGGTGAGGTCTCAGCCCATGGCAGCAAGTCTGGCCTGGATCTCATTAATACAAAGCCCTGCTGCACGTTTGGTGTTCATTACGAGGAGCTCAGGGTCATCTGAATACTCTGAAAGCCCCCATTGAGCAGTTGGATCAGCACAGCTCAGATGCTCTCCTCTCCCTGCTTGCAGCAATGTTTGAGGATGGTTACAACGCAGTCCGTGGGGAAAGGACAGGAGATCTTCAACACGTACGGGCAGATGGCCAACTGGCAGCTGCTGCACATGTACGGCTTTGCAGAGCCCTACCCCGGCAACACCCACGACACGGCCGACATCCAGATGGTGACACTGCGCAGGGCGGCGCTGCAGCGTGAGTGCCACCCCAGCCCCTCTGGGAGCGGATGGGGCAGGAATCTCTGTTCAACAGGGATGACATCAAAAATAAGCCTATTTCACAGCATTTCAGGGGATGGGGCCATGCCTTGGTTTTCTGCCTCCTGTTTACTCTTCTCCATCCACCTTCCTTTCCCCTCCACTGCCATCCCGGCTGTGTTCACAGCTCTGCTGTCTTCAAAACAGGTGCCAAAAGTGAAGCTCAGCGGCAGCTGGTCTCAGAGCAGTGGGACTTCTTGTGCCAGCTGGAGATGGTGGGGGAGGAAGGTGCCTTTGTACTTGGCTGGGATGAGGTGCTGACAGAGGAGGAGCTGTCCATGACTCTCAAGGTAAAAATGGCCAGGTGGGGGAAGAGCTGCAAAAGGGAGCACAGAGTGCAGCTAGGCAAATCAGCAGTGCAGAATGGCTCAGTAGAGGGGACAAGCACCTGAAGGCAGTTTGGCACTAACAGTCCTGTGTCAACAGTGGTAGGGGGTGTGGCTGCCCAGCTCCCAGGTGCTGTTAAGTCATCTTCCTCTCCTGAAGTAGCCATTCATGTGTACTCACATATTTGTCTTGAATGGCTCCATTCCATGGCCACTGCTGTTCTAGAAAGCTGTCACAACTTTGTAAGTAACAGCTGAGATGCTTTACAAGACTTAAAATACCCAGATTTGCTGTTTTAATGTTCTTCTAACTCACAATTATTTTAACTTAGATACCTAAGCCAATTTTAGTCTTTTAACCTTTAGTGCAGCTGAGGAATAACTCACTTGCTCCACGTGGCTCTTCTGTTCCACAGAGGAGAAAGCCTGATGTACTCACACTGCCAGTGACTTATCCCTTTGCCTGGGTCACTACAGGTACTGTGCATGTCAGAAGAAGAATTCAAGGAGTATAAGGAGCAAGATGGCTGGGAAGACGACAGTGAGGAAGAGGAAAACTCTACCCTTTCAAATGAGGCTCTCTCCAGACTTAAAGCCCCTTGCAAGAAGCTCCTTTATGACAGTGTGCTGCTGACCCTGGAGTCCTATGGGGCAGACCTGAAAGCAGAGCAGGACTTGCTAAATAACAAGGAGGCTTATGAGAAACTGAGTCGAAGGGAGCAGCAAGCGCTGCATGTGCGCTACGGACAGAAAAGGATCCTGCATCAGCTGCTAGAGCTGGTACAATAGAAACCTCAGTGCTCTGGGACAGGACCTGGCTGGGGCTGATCGTGAGGGAAAGGTCAGCCTCTGGCCATCTCTTCTGTAGCAGAGAGAACAGATGGCAAGACTGACTACTGGTCCACTCATCCCTCATACAGCACATGCATTTTTAGCTACCTCTACATAAAGAAGTATCTTCACAGCACAAAGGTGGTTTGGAGTGGCCTTATTATACCATGAGAACTCTGGAGCACAAATACCACCTTCTTCCAGAGGCTGTAACAAACCTCAGACATCCTAATGGCTGTATTAGGAAGGCAGACATACAGAACAGCAGAGGATTCCCTCATTCAGCATCAGAAATTTAAGGCAAGAGCTGCTCCATGTCCAGATTAAGAGGGCAGAAATCCAGCTGGTAGCTCTTACCTTAAAGAGGTTCAGAGTAATTATCTGGCAGCTGGACCTGCTGACAACACTGAACTCTTCACCTGTACATATTTTATGTTGAACATTTTCAAGAGTACAGGCCCATCCAGCTGGTCTTCATGTAGGCTCAGTATAACAAATATTTCCTTTTAAATATTCCTTCCTATTTTTAATTTTCCTTCCACAAAATGTATTTCCCTGTAGGCTTGAGACTATTCTGGAGGAGCGGTCATAGTTCTACAGTTGCTGCAGGCTGAGAATTTGATACACACTCTCTGCTTAATGCAGTTCTACCCTGCACTCACTTTGGTTTTGCATGACAAAACACTGATGGTAACAGGCCAAGCTCTGTTTAATGAAAATGAGTTTCTTACCCAGCCCATGCTTTCTACTTCAACAGGGTGTGAAGCCTCATCTAAGAGCAGGGAGATTGTTGGTGCTGCTGCAGTTAAAAGTATTGCAGACAACCAAAACCCACACTGCACTCATGACAAAGCTCAGCTATAGCCCTGTCTATAGTGCTTGGGGACAGGGTGGTTTAACAGTACTGAGTGGAGCTTGCTCTGGTTTCCCAGGTGGGACAATAGTGAATTTGACCAGGATCTCAACAGCTGCTGCTATACTTCATAGAGACATTGTTAAAATTGGTCTTTTGGTATCCTGTGTCTGTCCAAAGAAATCATATTCAAAAATGTACATATCAGAGGAGTATTACATTTGGTATCTTGGTTAAAATTTGGGGTTTGGGTTAAAACTTGTTTTTTTAGGCATGCACAAACTTGGTGATGACCACAGCATATAAAATGTTTGAATGCTGTATAACAAGAGTTTGTTATACCTACTGTTTGTAACTGTTGCCCTGCATGGGTGTTGGAAATTCCATCTCATTGGAGAAGGGCATTTTGAGAACTTCACTTTTAGACTCTATTTTTGGACCACAGGGAAAACCTGGAAGGGATTTGCTTCCTAACAAGAAGTTGATTATGTGGTGGCCTTTGTATCTATTAGGGAATTGTGGAAAATGGCATCAGGATGGATCCTGCAATTAATGTTACTTGGTTGCCAGGAACGAAAATGGGGCAAAGTACCAGATGTTGATCACTTCTTTGCATTGGAGAATAATGATAAGGCTTGGAAGGAATGTGGATTGATGACAGCATGCTCTCATGTTCTAGCACTAGAGAAATAAAAAGGAAGTGTAATGAAGAGAATGAGGTAAAAAAGAGGAAAGGAAAGAAAAAGGGAAGAGATCAGAAAAGGGATGGGTAAATTTGGTTGATTGCTATAATTGAAGGGCAGGAGGTAATGTAAGGGAATTAGATTTCAACTGGTAAATTCCCATCTAATAGGAAAAATTCCATGTACTTACTGTAAGCAGAACAGGCACTGGAAACAAATGCCCAGAGAACCCAGGGCATAGGTAATCCTCAAAGATGGGAGGCTCCATAAGTAGGAAGACGGCTTACACTCAGCTGGGATTTAGACTGAGGGGCAGCTGAGAGCTCCAAAGAATCCCCAACAGGACTCCTGGTCACAGTAAATTTGGGGAATGAAAAGGTAGAATACCTAATAGAGGAGCAACTTAGATGTAAAGGAATCTTCAGTAAACAAAGTGCATCTATAGCTGGAGCTATAGGGAAAAGGGAAATAAGGCCGTTCTTCCAGCCACTCAATTTTGGAATTGTAGAGTTTTATAAAATTTCTGTATGCCCAGTGCCATTCTTAGGAAGAGGATTAAGTAAATTAAATCCAAAAAGAACCTTTGAAAAAGGACAGTTTTGAGTACATGAACCAGACGAAAAAGCCCTGGGGCACAAGTGTTTATATTACAGGATCAAAAAAACCCAGAGAGGAAGAGATAATCAAGAAAATAGAAAATGGAGTGACTCCTGTCATGTAGGTGACTGGCATGCCTGTGAGATCCCAAGAAGCAAAACTGGTAATAATCCAATTAAAACCAGGCACCAGACTGGTAAGATGGAAACAATACCCTGTTAAATTGGAAGCTAGAAAAGGACTAGAGCCAAGCATTGAAAGATTTATTAGCTTTGGCTTGCTTCAGGAATGCTGGTCAGTTTAACACCCCAATTCTACCAGTTAAGAAACCACGATCAGGTAAGTATCAGCTAGTCCAAGATTTAAGAACCATAAAGCTTGCATAGAAGATATGCATCAGCCACATAAAAAGACACTGATCAATGGTTTTAGGGCATTAGACTTGAAAGATACTCCCTTAAAAGATGTCCTTTTGTAACCGACTGGATGCTGGAATTCAGGAGCTGTTTGCATGTGAAGGGGAGAATCCTCAAACTGGACTGTCAATTATGATGGACTGGTTTACCACAGGGATTTAAGAACAGCCATACAATTTCGGGAAAACTATGTGTGTCCTTGGGATTGGAATGGGAGGCATAGTAAAACGTATAGTGAAGAAGAAACAAGAACTGTGCCCACAGTTCCAACTTCAAAAGGCTCAGTTTCAGCACAGCTGCTGACCTGGCAAAGAAATGCCATGGAATTTTAGGACCTAGCCAAAATCTACTCCTTGACACAGAGGTGACTAATGTCTGGAATAGAAGAGAGAATTCTCTCTGAGCTGCCACCCACTAGCACAGCTGACTCAGTGATTGCTCAGAGCTGTTTTTTACTCTATGCAGCAAATGCAAAGCCAGGTATGGAACCCCTTAAACCTAAGCAGGAAATCCTGACCTCTCTGCCCACACCACAGCAGACAACTGAAGCTGTCAGCTTAAACAAGCTGATGTTATGTAAAAAGAAAGAAGTGAAGTTCTATTTCCTAGCATCTGCTAGGTTAAAGGACCTTGCAAATATTAACAACACCGAAACTGCCTACCCTTACAACAGCTAACCACAACCTTGGGCAGATTCCTGCTGCAGGGAGATCACAGGAGGTGGAAGGCACTAGAAATGAAACTGATGTGCTGTCTACACTGTATACCTCCACTGCAGTCTCCTGTCTGAGACAAAGAGCTCATGAACTTGCAACGAAGTTGCAATATTTCTGTTTCCACACAACTGTCCTTTCTGATGCACTTCAAAGCAAGACCCTGCCTAGTCATTGCATCTGCCCACTGACCTCATGCTGGAGAACAAACCCAGCTGCTTTCAACAGGCAGTGCCCAAAACACGCTGGAAAACTGCAGGTTTTAGATGGGTGGAACAGGTTTTGGCAGACACCAACTGGCCAGGATAGAACTGGAGAGAATAAGCACAGTGGCACGTGCTGCATGTCATGACTTTAATGTGTAACTACAGTATGCATACATACAAGAGTGGGAGAACTAAAGCCCAAGAACTAGAAAGGCTACAAAATACAACACGTGGACCAATACTTTACAAAACATTGAAAATCCTTACAAAATGGGCTGTATTGGTCCTTCGGGTTTTTTGTTTTGTTTAATTTTTTCTTTTTTTCTTTTTTTTTTTTCCTTTTTTAAGTTTTTTTTTTACAAACTTATATTGTGTGGTCACAGGGGAGGGTGGGAAAAGGTCTAGATTTAACCCCTCATCTTCCAAAATTTACAACTGTCCAAAAAAAAAAACAAAAACAAAAAAAAAAACCCAAAAAAAGAAGCTATAGGCCTGGTCTCTGGTTTATTTACTGAAAACAGCTGACCCTCACCCAAAGGGCCTGTTTCTTCTCCAACATAAAGGAGGCGTTCTCTGACTGCCACTCCACTTGCTGTCCACCAGCATTCGATGAGGGTGAGGGGAAAGCAACACTGAACCTTAACCCTTCCCTCACCCCTCCTGTACTCCACAGAATTCCCATATTTCAAACACATCCACTTTTTTTTTAAACAACTTAGTGATTTAAAGGTCCCCCATTCACATAAAGAAAAATAAGTTACTGGCTTTTCAATATTCTTTGGGAGTCTGGGAATGTCAGGACAAGGAGGTCTGCCCCAGACAAGTGCTTGGCATCAGCAGCTGCCCCTTTATTACAAGATGGACAGGCACCAGTTACCCACCTGCCTTTTACACAATTTGCACAAACCCAAAAGTCCAGACAAATGTTTCTGTTCCTTGTATTTACACTAGTTCAAATGATATTCACAGCATCTTCTGAAGTTTGGCCAAAAGTCAAAAAATTTGTTTCAAACTTTGGAACATGCCCACATAAGACTTTCACCCAGGGTCTGTTGTGTCTACCCAATCAAGGGGGCTGGGAAGGTCAGGAGGAGCCTTACAGAGTCTTCAGTCAGTTGATGGGACGGGACCTCCAGGCTGGCACTCTTAAAATGCAGGCTGCAGCTCATCTAACTGGCACCAGTCCCTTCCATAACTTGCTGGGCTTGCTTCTGCCCCATGCAGCACTGTGCAACCGACTGGAACAACCTGCACATAGAAGCAAAGCAATGGTAGGTGCATTTAGGGCAGCAAATGGATGCTCTGACAGCATCAAAAACTCAAGGTTCAACTGCTTCAGAGATACCATTTCAATGATTCTGTGGTTAAGTTATACTCACTTCTCAATTTCTGGAGCGCAGTGAACAAACTCATGGTTCCAGAACTTAAAGGCTGGATTTTTTATCAGCTCAATAAACGTAATGAGGAGACCCCAGGGATGAGGCCTATTTACAATCAGTCGTTCCAAGAGAACCCTGAAATCCAAAAGAACATTTAGAGCTCAAAGACCAAAAACACAGAAGGAAGGAAAGCAAAAAGCTGAATGTTGGCCAGTTAAACACTGTCCCACTCACCTGGTGATCTGCTCCTGGATGGCCTCTGTGTTGGCCTCTGCAAACAGGTAGAGCATGGTGCAGCTGAAGTAGTGGGTGTGACTGTTGGGGTACCGCAGCTGGTTGGCGATGGCGTTCAGGAAGAGGTACCGGCCTGCAGGAGAGAGCACTCAGTACACACAGCTTCCCTTGCACACAAACGGGAATGAAGAAGCAACCTGTAGTGTGCTTGAGGCTAATGTCTGGGAGCCTTACTGAGGTACATGAAACAAAACCAACTGAAGATATGTAAAAGCTGTATCAACCTAGGCTGATGGAGAAGTAAGAATTCAATTCTTCTTCACTGATGGCATTTCTAATTCCCTTCAATACTTTGAACTTTTGGTTAGAACATACATGCAGCATCCAACCATCAAGCCAGCACTACTCCTGTAACCTCATAACCACTTAATCACATCACCCAGCACCAGATCCAGACACCTCTCAAACACTTCCAGGGATGGCAACTCCACCATCTCCCTGGGCAGCCTATTCCAATATCAGACCCACCCTAACAGTGAAAAAACCTTTTCCGGTATCTGAATCTTCCCTGTAACACCTTTAAGGTCATTTTCTCTTGTCCTCTCACTGCAGGCATGGCAGAAGACTCCCACTTCACTACAACAACCCTTCAGATCTTGGGTTCCCCTGAGTCTCCTCAACACTAAACAAACCCAGCTCCCTCAGCCATTTCTTACATGACATGTTTTCTAGACCTTTCAAGCCTTGCTGTCCTTCACTGGACACATTCCTGCACCTCAATGTCCTTTTTAAAGTGAGGGCCCACTTGCTGTAAATGTGACACTGCATGAACTAGCAGTGTTTCCAGCTCACCTTCAGTATCCAGGTCTACTGCCAAATTCTGGAAGATGTCCATGTGAGCTGAGTGGGTAATGGTGCTCATGGAGGGTGTGCTGCCTTTGTTGTGAATGTGTGCAATAGCTTGAGTACCTACGTAGAGCACCAGTGCATTAATCAGCTGGATGTTGTAGCGGTTGCCAGGTTCATTTGATACCTAATAGCAAAGATACGAAAAGCATTAATGGTCAATATTGCTTCAGCACTCAAAGGTACAGCATGTACAACAACAGCATCCAAGGATCTTATTGATTATCCAGAAGACAACACTCTGGGACATCCACAAATTCAATTTAGCATTTAGCCTTTTTTAATAGGCACATATTAGAAAGCATATATTATAGTGCATATATACGTATATATATATATATATATACATACACATATTCAAAAACATCAGCAAAATGTTGACACAACAGATTTGTTTTTACTCTCTGCCTAAAAGAAAACCTCAGGTAAGGCAATGTGAATTCACCAGCAGTGCCAGACGCTGGCTGAAACATCCCCCTTGTGTGAATGTTTCTGTCTAAGCTATTCTCTGAGGAAGTCCAACCTCAGGTCTGCTGCAAGCCAAGCCATGAGATGTCTGAAATAAGGTTTTAGCCACAATTCTGAACTGGGCTTTAGTTCATTTTACCTTCTTTACCCTTGAAATATTGGCATGAGGATCCATATATTTCTGTAACTATTAATCTATTTGGAGTCATAATTTAAGCAGATTCTAGAAGGTTTCAACACATCCTATCAGGGAGTGGCAAAAGACTTATTCAGAGTGTGCATTTTCACAGGCTTTTCTACTGCCTGAAGCTGGCCAACACACCAACAGAATTCCTGCAGGAAAGGATGGTGGCTGAAGCAGTGAGATCATCTGTGCCAAATTATTTAAATTAAGCACCCACAGAAACCTCAAAAACCTCAAACTTACTTGTAGGTTGCTCCGCAAGTCAGACAAAAAGGTGACTGGAGAACGGGTTTTCAGATAGGAATCCAAGTCTTTCTTGAACTGAGGTGGCATCACTCCAGTGAAATTTGTGAGTATTCGTGGAGCAATATTAATCTCACTTAACATGTCCACCTGTTGACAGAAAATCCAGTCAACTATACCATCAGCAATGGAACAAATTGAAAAGCACATCTATAAGCAATATTACATCAACTACTAATGTAACATCATGTAACTAATGTAACATCAATTACATCAACTACTGCTGCTGATCACTTTTCCTTCGAACAATGAAACGGCAACACCCGACTTTTGCAGATTTCAGAAGAAACTTGATATCTAACATGCAAACTTATTACATTATGTCTTGAAGAACTGAGAGGATAAAAAAATTCAGGGGTGAAGGCCATAGGGAAACTCAGTCACTGCCTTTGGGGTCTCCCCATCTACACTCCAGACAGTCTGATAGTTTCAAAAGGCACAAACATCCACACAAGTCAAGAACAGCCTTCTTCAGTGACAAGGAGCACTGCAGCTCCACTCCCATCACCCTGCACACCTCAGGCAGAGAAGAGCAACAGGACAGTGCCTTGGCAGTGTGCAAGTTTCCTTCTAATCATTCCAGGATTAGTTACCTAGCAGATACCCGAAGACTTGATTAGATAATATTAACCTGGATAGAGGGTACTTTGGGCATTAAAGTTTGCTATTATCAAACCCCTTTGAAGTAAGTGCTACCTTTAGGTTGGGGGTGAAAGGGTCTGGAAGCCTCATGTTCCGTGGGAAGGCACTCAGGATCAGATTCCTTAGCTGAATACAGTTAGGTGGGATCACATCACAGAACCCATAGTGGTAGTCACAAAGAAATTCTGGGAAATCATGCAACAAGACCAGCAACACACGCAGAGTGCCCTGTGAAATAAAATATTAAATATAAGAGGTGTGTAACTGTTGAAACTGTCCAAAAGCTTGCAGAGCCATCACTCCATGTCATGTGGCTAACATTACCAGAAGGAAACTAATCCGGGAGGGCAGCCTGCTTCCCCCACAATTTAAATTCAACTCTCGGAAGTTACAAGAAAACAGCTAATTCTATTTTGCTGCCAGATTACCTCTGCTTTCAGACAACTTTGATTGGAAGCATCTATTAGTTGACATTTTTTTACCTTGTAAAGAATTTGCATAGGTTTGGTGAGTTCCACATTTCTAAGGAAAGGAGCCAAGTACTTGAATAGATCAATCAATAACTGGGCATACATAGGCCAACCCTGTCAAGAAAAGAACAGCAGGTGGAAAACATGCAATGAAGACCAGTTACCTTAATTTCAAAACTATAATTAGATTGATCTTTATATAAACCTGGATGGAAGAGCTAGCAACTGCCAGCTCAACCACTGAGTGCAGCACAGCTCATTTCAAGGGCTTCAGCTGCGCACCAGTGTGCCATGGATGTTTCCAGAACCCTCAACATGCCATACTGAGCTGACAATATTTAGCCTAGAAGGAAGGCTACAGCTCTTCTAGACATTGACAAAGGCATGTTTATCCAATTCAGTTCACCCCGTGTTCCACAGTTATTGACACACAGACTCTCTTCCATGCAGTTAGGTTACTGTGAATATGGAAGACAACAAAAACACAACAGCCATGCTACTAGTGCACTTCAAGAGATGTGAAACAGCACCACACCAGATAAACATCTGGGTGAACGTTTAATTCAGAGAAGATAAACTGCAGCCACACCTTCTGCTGTGGTGTATGTGCCAGCATTCTTGCAATAAATATCCGATGGGAGATCAGTTCCAGCCAGGCATAAACAAAACCTGGAGCTTTTGTAGGCCTCAGGATGTGAAATGTGTTACTGAAAGAAAAGTTAGAGCAGGTTAGAAGTGCACAGCAATAAGACTGCTTTTCATAACACTGAGGGAAAAACACAGCCCTAAAAGCAAAGGCAATTGAGCATCTTGGGCTGTACCAGTCATCTTCCCTAAAACAAGCAAGTGGTCAGTCCACAGTAGAACCAGTTACTCCAAAAATGATTAAGCCACCACAAAGAACAGTCAGATAGCCTTTAAGTGAAAATTCTTGATCCTACCAAGAAAGGATGAGCACTGTGGCCAATCCCAAATACATACCAGAAAGCTGTAAGTGTCTGGAAGTTGATGGTCTCCAGCACATGCTCAGGAGCGTTTAATTCCAACAGCAACATGATGAAAATGCGATGGTAAGGAAGTTGCTGAAACTCACTCTGCCGAACATCGTGGTCTTGCAGAAGAACTCCCACCACAATACCAAGAACCTAAAGAGATTAAGACACACGGAGACAGAAAGAATTACTCTGCAAGTCAGACTACAGATAATACTTTAACCATCCATCAAAAAAAAAAAAAAATCAGTAGATTCTAACAAGAACCAAAAATCCTAGTTAATGTTTCAGCAATTCCCAACCACTATGCTTTGTTCCCTCTGTCCCTTGGACCACAGTCGTAATGACTGATTGGGCAGTACCTGAGACCATCCAGCCATAAGTAGTGTAACAGCAAAGGCAAGACCCTCATAACATGAAGGTAAACACTCAGGAATCATCAGTTTTAAAACAACAGCTGCTGACTTTTTCATTTGAAGACACAAAGATGAATTTCAGATTGGTCTGAGATGAAATCTTTGTTGACAAGAAAACCACTAGGCATCTTGGTGGTTCACTGAAATCAGCGACCAGCTCATCTAAGTTCTCACTAGACACTTCAGCAGCAGCCCACATTAAAGTCTGCACCTCAGGTTTATCAGCAAAGGTACAAGACACTTTAAATGCAATGAGGACAAGAAGGATTCCCAACCTTATTCAGGAGGTTGATCTTTGTGACTGTGTTGGTTGCCTCCCCAGAGTGCTTCACCAGCAGTGCAATGAGTCGCACAAAGGCATCCAGGTTGTGGTAGCACTTGGCTCGAATCATGGTGGGGTTGGCTGCAGGATTGTGCTGCTGCTCAGCCAGGGCTCGATAGCTGATTTCAACACACATTTCGGTGCAAAGACGGAAAAAACGAGTGATCAGATCATCTGTTTTCAGGATCCCCTGCTGGTGCATCTAACCAAGAAAGGAAAAGACATCAGCACCATAGCCACAGACAGTTCATTTTACAATTTATTTCAAACAACACACCCTTTACAAAGCACCCACCTTGCCTGCCACAGTTAATTTTTGCCACACTCTCCTGAGAGATTAATGTTTGCAAGGCAATTTGAGGGTGGCAACACAATTTTAGCAAACACATTTATTCTCAAATACAGTATTTTGAATCCCAAATCTTTCCATCCATCAGCATAGCTGAGAAGCCTGTTTCAGCATCAGTGCTGCCACCAGAATTCAGCCTTGCATGAAGAACATGAGAAGTACAAGCTCTGGGAAGGGCAGACTGCAGCTTATAGCTCAAGAATCACCACTACTTTGCAGCCCCATTCTGAAGAAGCAAACTTTCCTTACACAAACATTACACACAGAGAAAGACTGAGTGGGCTTTTTTGCTTTGCATGGAGGAGTTGTTTTAATAATATACATAAAAAAACTCCAGAGACCTCATTTTAATTGTTAGCCACAGTATTAGAACCATCAAAATTAAACAAATTACACTGCAGAAAACTGGGGGGTTTTGAAAAAAGTATCTTATTTTTCTAAACTCCTACTGGACATAAAGCTACAAAAACAGCACAACTGGTAACTTGGATACAGTGTGGAGAATTTCTAGAATTTCTGGAGAAATTTTTTTTTCTAAAAAGCCCAAAGAATTTAGGTATCTGCTTTCAAAGTTCTGTGCTTCTTCGTGTCCTACAGACTTGTGGGAAGGAAGCAACACTTTGGCAGTCATTTGAGTTCAGTAATAGCACCTTATATTACAAAATATTCCTTTAGAACTCATTACTAAAGCCTGTAAGGAAACAATTGTAAATAAACACTTCCCTTCAAAATTTTAAATTGCTATTTCAAAACTGATCAAGTATGTACAAAAGGTAATCAAACAAGTGTGATAAGAAGTAAAGTGGGACAAAAGTGTACTTGTATTGTGAGTACTCTATACTGAAGTGTGCTTTAAAAGCATGATTTAAAATAATGAGGTCACAGAAATAGGTAAAATATTTCTTTAAGATGTATGTTTAGCACAATATCTATTAAAAACATTCAAAATGTTCTATGCCGTAGAAGTCAGACCAACAGAAAGCTGTCTATAACCAGTACACAAGGACACTAAAATCAATTTTAAAAAAACCCACTGCATCAGTCACAATCTTCATGCATACTCTGAAGCTTGAGCTTCTTTTCACAAATAGCTGCAAAGTCTGCAGCAGATCTGTGGTAGTGTCACAAACTTAAAAAGAGCACAATGCAAAAAGGCCATGTCAGGGGCTTTCTTGCAGCTGCAGTCAAGGAGCTGCATGCAAGGAACACAGTTTTAGGGAGATGCCTGCAAATACAGGAGTTAGTTACCACACATACTGGGCTACTGAAGGGATCTTCCTCCTCAATCACACCTAAAAAAATGATGGTATGTGATGTTTACCACACCTGTTAAGGTGCTTCAGAGTGGCATGTTGGACATTGTTTAAATTGAGGCACCACTTCAGCTAATGGAGTCTCAAGATTTTCCTTATTAATGATTTCATTTCAAAAAAAGATTCCCTTTCCCACATGACCTGAAACAATTTACCTGAATCTCTACTGGTGACATCTTCCTGTAGGCTGTCAGAGCTTTTACTGTTACCCATAAGGAGCAACACCAGTCAAAGCTCATTACAGAGCATGACAGAACTATTTCCACAAGCTATTTCAGCTCAAGTTCTTTTTCCACCAAACTTATCTCAGAACTCATGGTCTGAAGTGACAGCCTGTTGTTGCAGTATCTGAAGAACATGATTTGGTGGAGAACAGGGGCTTCATCAAAAACAGAATTTTGACAGTAAACTGCCATACACCTGGAAGTTTCAAAAGGATGCCTAACACAGATTATAACACTGCTTTAAAATGGAGGGCATCACACCCTACTTATGTTGAATAAAAAGCACCTTTCTTTCCAAAAGCTCTACCTGTCCAACAAACGCAGAGAATGCTTTGGTACTGTCACGGCCTGCTGCAGCTGAATGGTAGAGGTTCACCCACTCCCTCAGCAGGTATTCTGCCTTCTCCCTCAGGCCTGGTGGGTCATCATACTCAGAAGCTTGGGAAATTCCTGAATGCATCATGAAATTAGGACCTCCATGAGCACGGTCAATCATTGCTTCATAGTTTGATCGGACCACTTCCATCAGCTGGGGTAATCTAATGCAACAGACCAGAGCAAGAGCTGGGTTAGAATTCCTCCTCCCCTAGAAGGTACAGGAACTGGAAGTTCAGTCAAAGAGAGCTGAAAGAAAGCAAATTATTTCTTATACTAAAACCTTCTATCATTCAGTCCTCACTGGAATAGCAGAAATAAGTCATGAAAGTAGACACACTCAGGATGAAAGAAGGAACACTGAAATCACATAAGCTTGGAAAGTTCCACTCCAATTTATACAGGGGAGTGCTGCAACAAAACACCACAGGGACTAGAAGCAGCTTCTCTTCTGCAGACTTCAGGAGCCCTAAAATGCTCCCAGATAGGGAGATGCCAGTACTGACTGGGGCACTGGATTTGGATGCAGTGAAAGTCAAGCCACAGAGTGAGGACAGTGTATCCATGCCAAGTGCAGATTAAAGGACTTTGGTTTTGGGACATCCTATTAGCAGCTGTGTAGGTAATGGCAGCCACTGCCATCAGCCAGCTGCTGGTTGCTCTCACATCTCTTCAGGTCTGCAAGCTCTAATCCATCTCTTTCTTAAACTCAGCAACAACTGCTTCCGCCTTACGAACAGGAGGCCTGCACGTCCCACTGGTATTTTCAGGTGTTGTGGCAACATTTGCTACCCAAACGGTTTGGGAAGTTTACTGGTGAAAATATAAGCCATGTGAGACTGGTGGAGGATGGCTCTGTAAGCTCTAAACAGAAAGGATTGTCCAACTGGATTGTTTGCAATTAACTAATTCACATACTGACACCTAGATAGCTAAGATTTAAACAGGCAATAATACTGTGTAAATTTGAGATAAAGCAGGAATTCAAACAATTTTCTCACAGTTCCACAGAATTTTGGAATATAGTGCATGGAGAGATTTTCTTGCTTAAGCATTCAGTTTCACATGTTGCTGCAGCTGCCTCTATTTTGACTAAGATGAGCACATTTACATTAAAGTGACAGTTGAAACCAAGAAAAGACTGCAGCCTTAGAGAAAGTTTAAAGCTGTATGACTGAATGATATGAGACATTGCCTATATAATATACAAATCATAAATGAGCACAAAATAGTAATATATTGCATAATACTGTAACCTCACCCTTCCGGGGCGTTTCCTCTGGAATGAGCATTAATTCTCATGAGTGTCTCAATGGTGTGAAACAGATCTGCTTCTGTTACGTGGGCAACGCTTCTCTCATCCACCAGCAAGATCTTTACCAACTGCATGGCAAATGCCACAGCCATGTAGTTCAAGCCATTCTCCATGGACTGTCAATATGAAAAAGAAAAGTTCAGTCAGAGATCTTACAGTGGACTGAGTACATCCCTCCTCCTTTACAAGAGCAGGTTCTCTTTACCTGAGCCAAGTGGAGGTCATACTGCTGCATGTTAACGAGGTGATTGCGGATTAGCAGCTCCACAGCTTCCACGTTGTACTTGTACTCGTCTCTGCATTCGATCAGGCACCTGAAGAATTGGGCTTCTTATAAGAAGTGTACTTCAATAACACAGTTTAAGTGAAACAACTCAAATCTAGTACTTCTGAAACTCTGACATTCAGTGTGATTCACTATCCAGCTTCAAAAGAAGCCTCTTCTAGAGCATTCTCTAAGGTAATGTTTAAGTTCCGAACAGTCACACTCAAGCATCTATTGCCCTACACAACAGATCACAAGAGCCCTTCAAGAGCTTTGGTTTATTCAGCATAAGAAGCCTCTCTTCCAAGGACGAACTGGCAGATCTGCCAAGCTGAAGCTTCTGCTACAGGCATACACCATGTCACATTGCTTGTGACAGCATACAGAGACAGTCTATGCAAAATGAGTGGGGGGAAAAAAAAAGCCCAGACCATACTCTAATGCTTAACTCCATTAAAGACTCCTATCATGTTTTGGGATGAACCAGCATTATCAGAAGATCTAGTTCATTTTGACAAAAAAAATCTGGTTATTTTTTGTCTGTCCAAATTGCAGCAAAGCAAAATACTTGGGAATTCAGAGTAACATAGGAACTCCCAAAAGATGGTCAAAGCTACATCAATGTTCTTGCTGTCTCATAACTGACCTAGTTATTTGTTTGTTACACCACGGAGATCCATAGGCACGGCCATCCTGCAGAGCCTTCAGCACCAGCAGGTGACACTCACGATAACGGAGCAGGAGGTCAGCGTCAGCGCCACTGGTGGCATCCAGCAAGCCCTCGACAGCCTAGAACACATGCAACCTGTTAGCAGAGGAAAAAACAAGTCCTCTTCCAAATCTTCTGCACATTACATCAGCAAGAGTTACCACCAGAAGACATGAAAAAAAAAATCATTTTGGTAATTGTGCTGACCCCTTAATAAGACTCTGAGATTTTACCACCTACTATGGCATCTATACATGCATTTTACACAGCTATGCTACCACAAACCAACCTACAGATCTCTCTATGCCCCACTAGCTTTGTATGTGCACCGAATACCATGACAGACCATGTCAGTCTGTGCTGCAGCTTCCCTTAGTCAATGCCTCTTCAAGCAATTCTGCATATGGCTCATGGAAAACTACCTCAGAAAATATTTACAGAACCTGCCAGAGGTAAATGTGCAATGTCCTTGGAGAAAGAGCTGCAGCACTTAGAGATGTATCTGTGTTAATCTAGAGAAAATAGAGGATGAGTTTTATATGAGCAATACAATTTTTTGGTGAAGTCCTAGTCAGGACTTCAATAGGTACAAACACTAGCAGACAAGAACGAAGAGTCTCCCTCCTAGCTTTTGGTTACTTTTGTTTTGGCACTGTTCCTGGATCCTCATGTAGACAGCTCAGTACCCTTACACTATTCTCAAGAGGATTTTTCTCTGTCTGTCACTTGTTCTACACTGCTACAAAGGCACTGATGCCAGCTCAGCTCACAGCAACACTTCCCACTGGTACAGCCTACAAATTCTGGCTGGGATGGAGTTAATTTGCTTTATAGCACCACACATGGTGCTGTGCTTTGGATTTGTGCAAAACAATGCTGACAACACACCACAATTCTGCCAGTTACTGAGCAGCACTAGCACAGGATCAAGACTTTTTCTTTCTCATTCTGCCTTCCCCACCAGTGGGTAGGCTGGGGATGACAAGAGGCTGGGAAGCAACACAGCCAGGACAGCTGACCGAAACTGAAAAAAGGGATGTTCTATACCATATGACATCATGTTCAGCAATAAAAGTTCAGGGAAAAGAGGATGAAAAAGGGCATTCATGGTTCTGATGTTTGCATTTCCAGGCAAATGTCACATGTGCTGAAGCCCAGCTTTGTGAGGAATAGCTGGACATCCCCCTGCTGATGGGAAGTAGAGACCATGTGTACAATACCCTAAGTGAACACAATGGCTCCCTCCCAATCTATTTCTCGGATTTCCAAAGACAGCAGTTCAGTATTGTTCACCAAGCAAGTTCCACAGAATGCATGAAGAAACAAGGTCACCAGCAAGACAATCCATAAGCCAAGTGAGTAATAAACTCTAAGCAAGTTATTACAGAGATGAGTTGTCAACACTCACCTTCTGCAGTAGTCCAAGTGCAGCAATAGCATCCCGGGAGTTCCGAGCCACTACCACCGCCTCCAAGAGGCTCCGCAATGCTTGAACTTGAGGATTCATGGCCAGGGTGTGTGGAATGGACTGCAGGTGCTGCTCCAGTTCTGTCATACATTTGTCATAAATCTGTGCTACATCATCTGTAGCCCAAGCTTGCTGCTTAAGAGAAAGTGAGAATCAGTGATTTTTGCAAGGATTGCATTTGTGACACTCAAATACTCACTGACTGGCTCTTCCCCTTTAGAAATTATAGCATCCAGAATTTAGACTTCTACAGTACTGTGGGGTTTGTTATGCTGGTATTTTAAGCACACGCATATGAGCAAATTAAGTTGTGAAAATAACCAGCACATAATTCTATCGGTCAGAGTCACAGAATGGTTTGGGTTGGAAGGACCTTAAAGATTATCTTGTTTCAACTGCCCTGTCATGGGCAGGGACATCTTCCACTAGAGCAGGCTGCTCAAAGTCTCACCCAATCTGGCTTTTAACACTTCAGGAATGGGCCATCTACAGCTTCTTCAGACAACCTCTTCCAGTGCCTCGCCACCCTCACAGAGAAGTTGTTCCTCCTAACATCTAATCTAAACTTGTCCTCTTTCAGTTTGAAGCCATTCCTCCTTGTTCTGTCAGTAAGGCCTTATGTATGCATACAAAAACTTGTTAATTATCGTAAAATTCAGACCTGCTGTCCATGACTTTCCTGCCGAAGTAACCTCAGATTTAAATAAAATGTTTCACTGCAACTAAAACCACACGCAGCAACCCTAAATTACACTATTTGTCCCAATTTGGGTTGCAAATCCCTAAGACTGGATGCAAGTTTATGTTGCCATTACTTTGTCTTTAGAATAAATGCATTTTTTCAACCACTATCCCCATGTAATACAAACACTTGACTCTTATGAGTCCTTCTAACAAAAACACAAGTTCTGCAACAGTGGCTATAGTACTTTGAAGCTGATTAATTCAGAAACCTGTACCTTCATAGGCTGAGCCAAGAATCCTGTAGGCTGAGTTAAGTCATTGGTGGGTAAGAAGCCAGGGACATTGCGTGCAAACTCTTCATAAACAGCCAGCTGTTTTGGGTCCACACCTCCAACCTTTGCAATGAAAAGAACAGGCATTTAACTCATTGATAAGCACTGAGGCAGTAAAAAATAAGGGCAGCTTGTGTAACAGGTAGCTACGCTTAGACTGGCCTAGACATCGAGTAGGATTCAGCTGCTCTGCACTGAGGTCCTACCTCTCCTGCCACACCACCTAACAGGGGGATTTTACTCTAGAAATGAAACACACATTCCCAGTAACAGAAATAATCGAATATTGAGAAATGCTCTGCTGAAAGCACATGGTATGTCATTTAAAGGAAGAAAATATAAAGGAGACAAAAGAAAATAAAATATAAAGACAACAAAACAGATGAGCCATCTTTCAGTGAGAGGAAATGCACTGAAATAAGAGACTCGAGGAATTGAGAAAATTACATAAACACTCATTTGGGAATAATGTATTTATGTGTTTCCACACTAATCAAGGTAACAGCAGCTGCACTGTTAGGCAAGAGTAACAATATATGATTACTCAGCTCATGCTCTGCCATTCACTTTCCCTTATGAGGAGGCAGAGAAGAGCAGCATCTGAATGGAACTCACCTTTAACCTGATCTGTTCTGGCATCCGCTCAGCCTGGTACGTTAACACAACAGGATCGCAGTAGCGACGCCCCTCTTGCCTAGCATGCTTCCTGAGCTCAAATTCCTGGGAAAAACAAACATCACACTGCACTTCAGACACCCATCTGGATGTGTATGAGCACATAATACACTTCTAAAAGACACCAGTCCCATACTTACAGTTGCAAGCCTCTTGTCCATCTCAGGGCCTGCCTTTTCCACAGCTGTCTTCTGGATGAAGCAGCAGGCAAGCTCACAGTTATCCTGTGCTAACTGGGCAGCTGCCTGCTCCATCATCTCCCTCTGCTGTGGGGAGGCTGCCTATTGAAAACCACAATAATCAGTTAAGGCTGTAAAATTTCTCTGCGTATGACTAGCCTTAAAATCTTCACCACTGCTTACACAGAACACAAGCAATAAAAATGAATGCTCTTAGGATCACACTCCCTTCCCATAGAATACACAATATTAAATTTAATTTTGCATAGCTTTGAATAAAACATGTAGGCAAGATGACAGTAAAGACTTTCAACAAGGAACAAAACAGCAGGAGTTCTCCATCTTCTCCACCTACCCATCTCCAGGGCACAGAAATAAAGGCCTGCTTTAGACAGACACACACAGAGTGATGCTAATGCAGGGAAGGCTTTGCATCACAGCAGAAGTTTTCCTACTTCCTAAGTTGTAATTGGAAGATATAAAGGTGCAGCACTAACAGTGCAAAACAGCAGTCCTAAACCTTTTTCAGTGGGTTCCTTTTCTGATAAGGAATCAGATTTTCATTCCTCCTTCCTTCTCAGAGTCTGCTTTATGAGAACCCTGAAGAGATGCACTTATTTTCCAGGGTGCAAAGCAGAAACTCACCAGAAACAGAATACATTTATAAAGGCAGCCTGTCCCATCTACCTGGACCTCCTTGCCTGCTAAGAGCTCTTTCATTAATTCCTTAAAATTACACTATTTCTGTTAAACCACTTCATAAAAATAAGCCAGATAGAAATTTTGAGATGCCTCCTACAGAGCCTTTTCTGCAACACAAGGTTTACTACAATTATCCCTTTAAAAACTTCCTTGGATTAAAACTGGATTTGTACCAACATCTTTATGTCTTCAGGGATAAAAAATACTGACGAATTCCTGCTTGATGAAAGTACAGCTGTGTCTTGATCTTTCCAAGATCCTTATGCTCTTGTGCCTGTTGCTGACACTGATGGCAAAAATTCTGGGTGGTAGCTGCCACTGTTCAGCAGTTCACAGGCTGTTCCATATAATTTAGCTCAAACTTTCTTCACTAAGAGACCTCTTAGTCTAGATAACAGCCTGTAGAAAACCCAGTGAATTCACAAGCTGTGCGGAAGAGTCTAAGCTACCTATCTGCTAACAGCACAAGTAAATAAAATCTGCCTGAAACATGCATGCTAAAACAATCCAAATATCACCAAATCAATCAATCAATATCACCAAAATCAATTCACTTTAGCTTTTCTGCTTCAAACCCTGCAGAAAGTTCAAGTCTCCAAGCCTTCCATGATGTGATTAAACTGAAAAGAACACTGGGGCAAAATAAAAAGATAGTCAGGAAGTTTATGTGCCATTTAGTAAGATCTACCATCTCAGTTTGTGAGTGTTTGACCTGGAATTGCAACACACTTTTTTCCACTGTAATTCCACAAGAGCCACAAAACTTCTACCCAGTGAATTCATCCCCATGCTAGTTAAACTGCACAATTAATTAACAAGTCTACATTGCGGAGAACTGATTTACCAATGATGGATGCCTACAGTCCCATATGTTTGATATAAACTTCAAATGATGGGGCTCTTACCCTCAGTGCAGTAGCAAAGCTGTTTTTCAAGTTGGTAGCTATGCTCATCAGCAAAGGTTCCCTGCAGGTGATCATGGCCATCCCAGCAGTCAGGTTCCTCATCATGTGGTGAGCAGCCACACGCATCCGTGACTCCTCTGAATCCAGGGCAAAGTCCTTCCTGACTATCTGCTCACAGGTTGTCATGGCAATCTTGATGGATCTGTCAACCACCGGATGGACCAGGTCTTGCACGGCGCGCTCGATCGCCTGCCGCACACACTGCTTCAGCTGCGGGTGGGCTTGGAACAGCGGAATCTGCAGAGGATTGGGAAAGGTAAGAGAATGAAGTACACTGGAATCCCATCTACTCTACACACCTGCATTTTCTGAATGACTTATTGTCATAGCTTGTGCAGTACTATCATGTTCCCCATGCAGCTATTACAGTATTTGATAAATCTGAAATTGGGACAAATTATTATTTTTCTAACCAAGTTGCAGTTGAATAACAATGAAAGATTGACTTAAGAGCTGAGCTGCTGACTGGACAAAAGGAGCTCAGAGTCTCCTTTATACTTAAGTCCTGATAGCTCCCACCAGCTGAGATCTGCATCAACTCTGGCTGAGAAAACTCCTTTAGCAAACTAAATCAGCTCTAAAACTTACCGTTGGATTCAAGGTAATGTGTGGAGCCAACCCTCCTAAAGAATAGACGTTGATGTCATGATAACTGTACTGGGGCTGTGGAGGAACCGTGGCTGTGCAAGTGGTGCTGGTAGCTGGAGTTGTAGAAGCAGCTGGAGAACACAAGTGGGTTTGTATTGAGACACTAGTGAAAAGCAACTGCTTATAAAACAGGCATATAATTCGTATTTAAACCAGGAAACTACCCAGAAACAAAAGATTCGCAGTTTGACCATTAAATCTCCTGGACTTACCAAGCAACTTTCATTCTCCATTTAGCTAATCATTAGTCCCAAAGTAGCTTCAGTACAATTTAAGAGAGCTGTTTGTTATGATAATTTTTGCACCCAGTGTAGCGTTCATAGGAGGGAGTCTAAGGAGTAGCTACACACACAGAGTACAGAATTAGTCCTCATAATGGCTTCCATTCCCCTCCCATCTCCAAATTGTACACCTATTTCTTACAAAACTACCCAAGCAATCCCAGCCACTTAGGAATATTACAACAGCACACATAGCTTCATATTTTATTTTGTGATATCAAAACTTGTCTTACTTGAACAGTGCAGTTCTGGATTCTGTGAGATATACTTACTAGTTGTTGTGATGGGTGGCAACTCTTCTGGCTGCTTCACATCCTTCTTTGGAGCAGACAGCTGCTCATCCAGATTTTTCAGACGATCCTTATCTTTCAGGAGACTTCCAGGTTTCAGCTCATTGATGTCTAGTGCAAGATTCTTGCAGAGCACCTCAATCTCAAACTTCAGATTCAACTGCGAAACAACTCTAGTTTAGATCATGTCACAAGGACAATACCCAAAACATCTACTGAGACCCTTGACTCACAAGATTCCCATTTTAATCCCACTCCTTTCAGAGATCCATAATGATCAGTCATTATTAGACAACTACTTGATGCCGACCTCATGGAGAAAGAGTTTCATTCAAGTATTACCAAATTAAACAATGCCCAAGCAATCTCCCCATGCTGAAGCAGTGAGAAGAACTGCTCTAGACTGTCACAACATCCATCTTGACTAGTATGTCAATAAAACCTTACACTCAGAAGTTAGAGAAAAAAATCCAGAAGTTTACTTTTAGATCATGTTCCTGATGTAGCTCAGCTAAAACATTCATAATGGCCATCGTCCATGGGTTTGGAGGCCTGAAGACCTACAAGAGAAAGAAGAAAGCAGTATTACAGAATCACCTGGATAATTTATGACTGGAAATGTTTGAAACACAAGCACCTATGTGTGCATACAGCCATGGAAACCCAAAGGTTTCCATACAGCCGTGATTAGAGTTGAATTTAGTACTTTAGTAGTAATTACTCCAGTAATTCAGTGTAACTAGAAATACATTAGGAACCTAAGTGAAAAACTGGAAACACAATGACCTGGTCCTTCTTGAAAGATCAGTTCTACATTAAGCAGAATTGACAAGCTGATCAGGATCAAAGTGGGTGAGAGAAATTAAAAAAAAAAATCAAGAAATAAATATATCCTAGAACCTCTTCAATGGCATCCCTCCATTTCTCAAAAGAGTTCTGTTCAGGGATATCACACAGCATTTCAGCTAACACCACCTATATATGCTGCAAAAATGCATGGCCATGTACTTTCTCTCCAAACAAACCTCCTTCACTTTATGCTTTTACACCCCTTTCCGTTCTGTCCATGGAATTAAACCAGTTTTCATTTTGTGACAAAAGCTGATTACTTCCTGCAATATTATGCCATTTGAGCAATAACTCTGTCTGCACAAAGACACTTACCACACTCCTGACACTGGATTCTAAGACTTTGGCAACAAATGGCACTACATAAAGCAATTCCTGCTGTCCCTTAACATATGCTTCCAGTAGTAGTGACTTCACATCCAAATCCTGAAAAACAATTGAAGTGGGAATGAGGGTGGAGAAAAGAGCAAACACACTGCACAGTTCCACTAATACACTACTTCCTTTTCAGATACAGGCAAGGCTGAGTCAAGACGGCCCTTGAATTTTACAGACTGCTAAGCACCAGTTACTTTTTGAACAAAGATTTACACATCTACATTTTTACATGAATTAACAAGCTTTTGCCAAAATAAATTTAGCTACTAACTTTTCTGATATAAAAAAAATATTTACAAGTGTTAAATAACCAAGTCTGGAGTCATACTTTGAACTTGGCACATAAAAGAGGCACCAGAAAGATAGTAAGATTTCCCAAACAGCCTATGCTACTGCATAACAGCATACCAACTCATGCCAAGGCAATCTGTAAAGACAGAAGCTCACCGTGTGCAAGATGGGCTTATTTTTAGCCATTGTTATCATTCCCAGCCAGTGACCAAGGTTCTTTAGCAAGGAACGGTCTGAGAAGTTGGCTGCAGCTTTATCTGATGTCAATAGCACCTAACAAAGAATAAAAAAAAAAGCATCTCGAGCAACAAGCAGAAGATAACCAGACTCCAAACCAAATCCAACAGCTGATCTGAATGAAGCCAAAGTTTCAGAACATTAAGTTCTTAGCTTCAGTCACATTACAGAGATACCTGGAACGGCTTTCACTTCAAGGTAGCACGCTGTAAATCTGCACTGTAATGACTTCAAAATTCCCTTCTTTAAAAGGATCAAAAAAAGAGGATTACACCTTCCCAGACCTTACCAATTACTATGTTGAGCCTTGTTACAACTACTGCCATAGCCAAGTGTAACTTCTGCCTCATCACAGACCTGAAGGCTACAGTTGAACCTTCCAGGGAAACCATCTCATTGTCATGTCAAAACATAAATCATGTCATCATGTCATAAATCATAAAACAAGTATTCTGCTGCTAGTTCTGTTCCTTAACTTCAGAGGAGCATCAGCTGAACAGAGCAAGGTCAGCTGCATTCTCGAGTCAGGAGATGCTTTTGCACTACAGCGTAACCCATGGTGGTCAGGAAATTCCACCAACAGGTTTAAAAATAGTGCTTTTTTTACAAACTTGTTTCATCTGGTCATCACTTCTGGGCTACTGCTTCCTCCTCCCACCCACACTACCTTTGCCCCCCAATAAATTTTGGCTTTTACACCCCCATTTTCTAAACACACCCTTTCCCCGCTATTCCTCTTAGGCCAAAAGAGCAGAGTGTGGTTTTCTATCTTTGTACTTTCCTCCACAGAAAACAACCAGACCGTAAGCAATTTTCCCCTGGGTTATAATTTGCAAACCTCACACAAATTTGAAGTCCACCTACATAAATGAATTAAATTACACAATTTCAGTCTTTTGTACATTCCTAACTGTAAAGAACCCTAGTATTCCTAAAGTTAACCTGTAAGTTTAATGGTAAGCTAGAAAGTAGATTTTTGAATAATATTCTGTAATTGAAGATCAGCATCATACAAACAAACAGCATGAGGAGAAGAGCACACTCCTGTGCTACCTTCAGAAAACTTGCACTACTCACCTTGATATTTCTGTAGGTTTCATTCAAAACCATTTTATTAAACTCTGGATTCTTAAGTGTGTCAAGGAAGTTTGAATATAAGCTGTGAAAGTTAGGCTCAATACTGACTCTTTTCATCACAAGATACTGTGATACCCAAGGCATGAACTCTTCTTTCACTGTTTCCTTCAATTCTTCAACCTGTGCTCAAACCAAAGACAAAACACAGAACAGATGAGAGGATAATCAAAATCTTCTAGGGTCAGCTCTGAGCAACACACAGTTTATGGTCAGTCAATTGCTTCTAACACTAAGGCTGTTTTTCTACAGAATAAGAAATATTACTAAATCAGTGCCTCATTATCCAAAGATCTGAGCAACCAGTAAGGACTCAATCATGAAATTACCAAAGCATAACAATTAGCCTCTCCTTCACTTCCCAACTTTTTACTAGACAACTAGAAGTAAATGTTGTCACCTTACAAGTTCAAGTCATCCATCCACAAGACAACAACACAGGTGGCAGCAGGACTGTACACCTCAACTAGTTCAGAAAAATCCCCCCTAAATTCTGCTTGAAATACCAGAGCTTAACCTTGCAACATTTCAGTCCATTTATGATGTGAATGTTTATTTAAGATTAAGAGCAGGTATCTTTTACCTATCTCTCTTCTCCCTGGAAAATTTTATCTCCAAAGATGTTTAAGCAGAAAGTGCTGGAAATTATTATTTCATTACAGTGTGCTCCCTCCTGAAGTTTTCTAAGTTAAAATTCTGTAGAAGTATCATCAGTACACACTTAAAAATGAATATATAAAAAAAGATTAAGAGTATAAAAATTATTTTTACTGTCATTCTTCCATACTTGCCTTCTGTGTCATATTTGACTGAGACAGATTATTGAAGATGAAAGCAATTTTTTCCTGGACATTCTCTGGAGGTTCCACAATCCTCTCTGTTTGATCTGTTGCTACTAACAGCGTATCAATGTTGGTAGTATTAATGGAAGGCTGGAGGGAGAACAAGAAGTTAAGCGTAAACAATACCTAGAGGTGACATCAAAAGAAGCTTTTGCTCTGTTCTGTCAAGCAAAAATAGAATTGAGCTTTATCAGGGGACATCGACTGTCTCAGATTCACTTCCGGCAGCACTCTGAAGGAGCCAAGTGATTTTTTTATTCAAAAAATGATGATCAATACTCAGCAGAAGAATGCTGCTGCAGAAAATGCCTCTACATGCACTTATAATAGGTGCCACTGCAATGGCACCCTTTGGGCCTTTAAGCCTGTGTACAGTTATAGCTTGGAGAAAAATCACAGCACAATAGTGAGCAGCATTTAACACAGCAGGAAGTCTCCAGGAGCACTTCAGTGCTGATTTGGGACCGAGAAATCCCAGAAGTTCATTCTGAGACCAGGTTCTCATTCTGAGATCCCAGCTGAAGTCAACAGAAGGTGACCCTGGCCCCTACAGCTGCAGGTCTGAACTCCAGGGCTTTAGCACCTGGTACACTGCAATTACGGGAAAAAGCAATGCAGTTTTAAGTATCAATCCTGACTGGAGTTTAAAATGGAAAAACAAACACCTCAAGGTAACAAGTTTCTACATGATGTAATCAGGTGTGAAAGACATTAACAGCTGCACTAATGACTGTCCCCCCAAGTGTGTTCACAACACTTTCAGCTGCGTTTGGCTTTTGCCTTCTTTACAGAGAGCTATTCAAAGACAGTCCCAAGCAGAAAGACAGGCTCGACTTTCCAGTGCATCAGCCATCATATAGAACAGCACTGCCCATTCCTGGTATCCACAATGGACAAAGTGTGCCCCAAAACCTCCTGCACAATAGCCAATTCTATCTATCTGACAACCCTGTGATAACTCTGACAAGCACTTCAGAGTTATTTACACAAGTGACCAAAGATGTGAAAAATCTAACACAGTTAGAACTGTGAGGTCAGATGCATGCAGTAAGCATTCTTAAGTCCCTAGCAGAACAGCAGCTGTCAACTATTTTAAGAGTCCTGTTGCAAGTCATTAACAGAAATTATGGTTCTGTAATTGTCTTGATAATTATAGCCTCAAGAACACCTTTCAATTTGCCTCCAAAGTAATCGCGTAGTTTGATGATAAAAAACACCTTCTCTTTACAAAAATGCTGGCCATATTTTAAAAGGTTATATGCTTTAAATATAAAATAAAGATCACAGTCCGAAAATATGTAGTACACAAATTAAAAGAGATTCTGTCTGTATGTACTCAGTCCAGAGCAGCATGTGCCCCTCTGGGAAGGGCACAATGACACAATGCTCACCGGCACATCTTTCTTGAAGCTGACTCCAGTTGGTCGGGTGATTGTAATGGTCTTTGCAACGGTGGTGGTGGTTGAGGTGGTCACTATAGTGCTGACTTGGCCAGCAAGAGGAGCTTTTGCTGGAACCTGGGCCTGGGCCTGAGCCTGGGCAAGTGCAATACTTCCAGGGGTGGTGATTGAACCCTGCATCTTCACAGGAGGATCTCTCGATTGCTGTCCATATTCTATGTACTAAAATAGGATGAACAAGCACAAACAAAATTTCACATGCAGCAACAGAACTATAAGCTGATTTTTAGCATGAGCACTATAAAGGTTTGCCAACAATCATTAAAATATTTGACAGTCTTGCCATAAAGGAATCTGGAAATACAACTGTATACCCTGACAAAGCACATCTTGTCACTATGGACTTTCTTACTGCAGAGGAGCCTCAGGCTCTGCCTCTGGCCTCAACAAGCTGATGTCAAGCAGCCAAGACTTAACATGCTTAATTATTTTATAGAGCACTACCTAAAAAAACTCCATTCCTATTCCTCCAGGCCTAGAATAGCAGAACAAAAGAGGAGAAAGAGCCTAAGAGCAATGTAGGAGTATCAAGAAGCAGGTTACAATGCAGGTAAGAAGTCTTCTGCAACAACTCTTGACAGCTAGATAGAATAGTCTGAAGCTCACCATTAATAAGCAAAATCACGGTTCAGAAACAGCTAACTTTTAGATATCACATCTTCTGAAATAGTTCCATAGTAGAAAATTATTTTCTTCCCCACTGCTATATATTCCCCCGGAAGCATCAGACTGTCATTTAAGAGGTATAGTCTGAAAGCTGTTAGTGAAACCAAGACTGCTCTTGGACTTCAAAGCTTTGTGTGTGAGCCTCTACCTTAATGGTAGAGCTGAACATTTTTCCTTATTTAGCTCATGCTCTTAAGCTCTGCCACTGGGTTTAGTTTTTCTGTATTTCTACCAATAAAAGCACATTCAAGGCAGACACTATGTGATGAACACTGTTTTGGACAATGACATATTCCCACAGCTCTTATCAGACCTTCAGGAAAGAAATTTTTCCTGGATTATTTTATCAGGTCTAAGTATGAAACTGTATAAACTCAGCTGAATGACCTCTATTTTAGACTGAAACTCCAAATCCTTAAGGGACTGGAATATAATCCACCAAGGCACTTTAAAACCTTCATGCATGGACAGGTGCATTGGTTGATCATGCAGTTAAGAGTCAGGTAGCTATTTCAACATAAACAACCCAAACAAATTTATAGAAGCAGGAAAGGCACCTTCACCAGCCCACCCTATCCCAGAGCAAAACTTTTAAGAAAAGGCATTTGATTCTGTGGACGTACATGGTCTAAAACCACCACAGATGAGACTGCTTTTCCAAAGGAAACAGAATTTTGCTCTAAAGGATTTAACATCATAGAAAGTTAGTGTTGCTTACAAACACACTCACCTCCTGTAAATGATGTGGGAACTGTATAAAGTGACTAATGGAAGCCAAGTGCTGACAATACTGGGGATAGTCCTTCAATCTGTCACACAAAACATGCATTAGTCAGAAGCATAAGCCCACATCAGAAACAGTATTAAAGAGAAACAAACATCAGGTATGTCACTCCCATAGTGCACCACAGAATTACTTCTGGACTCCTTACCACAGCTGTGTTATAAACAAAGCATTTCCTACAAAATGACCTAGTACACAACTGCATTTATATTCAGTGTTTGCAACAAGATTACTGGATAAGTAATTTGTAGTCTGGTTCGGTGCATTTTAAACGGCAAACCAGAGTACACCTCACACCCAGAATCTTCTCTATCTGCAATTCATCACAAGTTCTGAGAAACAACTTTTTCTGAGATTATTTAGCCATACTTTTCTGTGTAAAAGCAAAGTTCTAGAGTCCAGTCAGTCTAGCTCCCAGTCAGTCCTTCAGTAATGAACAGTGCAAATGGCACGCCACTGAAAAGCACTGTGAAGAGTAATTACATTCACCCCATTTCTAACAAGCTGGTAGTTACTTCATCCAACTCAACACTCCACTGATTTTTATAGAGTCTAAGTAGTTTCAGCATCTCAGTTTGTCCCACATTTATACAGGTATCACACTGAACATTTTAATTTTGAAAGGTTACCCTTTAACTAGCACATTCACAAATTTCATTTCAAGTCAATGTATCTTTGAAGAAATCCCAAAGCTGAGATATGGAACCTTGCACTGTATGATTAGACCAGGTTCAAGGTTCACAAGACAATACAGGCACTATTAGAAGTGTATCAAAACCCACACTCACCTATTTTTAAATCTATCTAGTGCAGCAATACCAAAATAGTACATTTTGGATGCAAAAGGCTTTCGTAAGGCTTCAAGAACATAGCGCAGGGCCAGGCCCAATGCCATATAAGTAACCAGTCCTTTCTCTATGATGCCCCCGAAGAGACAGGCTGTTATGTGCAGCTCTTTATCCGGGTACTGGGGAAAGAAACGATATTCCTCAAACAAGTTCCTCAGCATACAGTTAAACACTTCTCGTTCCCGTTTAATGTTGGAGTCCTTAAACCTCTGCAGCATTTCCAAGACCTGCAAAGGAATCAGAAATTGTTACCAATGGATTTGCTTTATTTCAGCCCTTCCCTAATCATGTTTCATGAGTGTTTGCAGCTACTAAGGTATGTTGTGCTACCACAACCACAAAGTAACTGCTTCATTTTAGCCAGCAGACAGACACTACATCACTACAAACAGCTTCCTCTTCAACTTTAGTTCTCTTTTAAGTGACTGTCTTCACACAATTTTTTTTTGTGACCGCCTACTCCATTACTTTCAAATTAGAAAAATGAAAATTAATGTTGTGTCTTCCATAATTTACAACTGTGCAAATATATTAAAGTAAATTTGAAGTACTTCAAAGAATAAGTACATCAGACCTATAATTACTCTCAGAGAGACTAACAAAAATAATTATCAAAAGCTCAGAAGATAGAACTTGGGACACTTCTATGTATCTGCATCTTGTAGTTATTTTTACATAGTTTAAAACCAAATACATTTAAGATAATTTATACAGAATATTTAAAGGCACTCTTTAGCACTTATTTTCAACACAAAAGCTTCCACACTACACTGAATCCTTCCCATTTAGCAGCATTTTAGGAGTGTTAATTAGACATCTGAAGTCTTCAGTCCAGAGAAGTCAAAGCTGAATGTAATGAACAATTGCAATTTTACTGTGTAAATAATTATGAATAATTATGATCTACTTCATTGCAAGTCTCTGGACAGGTGCTGTAACTGCTACAGAAGGGAACTCACCTCATCCACCGACATGGTTGGGTGTGGTGGATGGTTGTAAATACGCTGGAAGTAGCTGTTTGCCTCATCATCTATTTCCTTGCTAAAGTGCTGATTAGCCTCTGGCCACACCTGAGATAAGTCAGCTGTTAAAAAAGACAACGGGTATCATGCTCGGGACAACTTCAGACAATCAGGATTTTATCTAGTCCTTTTCAACCCTTCCATCAATCTATACAGAACTGCTAGTTTTTCTGAAGAGCACAATACTTAGCCTTCCCAGTAGACAGGAACTGCTGCTATTTAAAAATCTGTTTCCACTATGCTATATTTATTCAAAAAACTGCATCCTAAGATAGCATTAACCTCACACTGCTCTACTCCTAGAACCCAGTGCATCCCAAGCTAACCTCAGCTGACAACTAAATAACTGAACGCAGAACAGACTAGAATAAAGCATGCTACACAACACGAACATGCACACAAACTTGCACACAAACTTTCAGGCCAGCCAGTGAGCTTCCAACAAATTTATACTGAATGTTCAAGACCCAGAATATAAACCAATGGTGATTACAGCCACCTCTACTGTACATCTGTAGAGATAGGTAACTTTGCTGTTACTGCATATGACTTCTTTAACAGCTCCTCCATAACAGCAATGTGGAAGGTTTAGCATATGGCTGTGCTTCCTGACCATTTGACTTGCTTCAACATCTCACTGTGAGCATGCTGCAGTGGTATAAATGAGTTAAGGATAATGGCTTAGTGTTAAGAACCGAATTATTCCTTTCAAAAACCAACTTCCCATCAACTTTTGTTGTCCTATTTGTATCGAATGTTGCAGTCTATTTCACAGCTTCACCTGTCAAGTTCTCTGTTGCAATAGGACCTTATCCAGGTTTAACCTTGTTACAAATGAAACAAAAAATACCCTGGTACCAAGCACATAAAAATCTCTGTCAAAAGCAGGACAATACTTTTGTTCAAATCACAGCACAGCAAAAAAAGGACAGAAACACACTATTCATGCAAATCCATAACACATTTTTTTTTATGATAACAGGTTTTTTTTAATGCCCCCTTCGCAGCCATGTGGCAAGCTCTTAGGATAAAAGCTTAGAAGTATCCTTTTCAGACTAATATAATAATACAAGAGCCACACTTCTAACATTTACCACCTACAAATCCAAGCTTTCCCTGAAGGAAACACAGATTAACTGCAGACCACAGTCACACTTCACAGCCACAGACAACACTACCACTTACAAGGTTTCATCTTACTCTGCTGGAATGTAGGCTGGTTCAGTCCAGATGTGCTCAGCTTCCTTTGCACGAATGGGTCATTGTTCACTGCAGGAAGGCCCAGGGCTCCAGTTCCTATGCCAGTCAGGCTACCCGTAGTAAGACCACCTACTGAAAAGCAAATCTGTAGTAAGACCACGTACTACAAGCACGCAGTTGGTCATCTCAGTTGCACCCTCACAGATCCACTTACCACTCCTCCTAGCCCTTGCTGTTTCCAAGAACTCAAAGCTTTATAGCCTCATTGCTGTCTAGTATCAAGCAGTTTTAACATAAGCAGTTCTTCATCTCTGTCCCAACCTAAAACAATGCTGCTGTAGTTGTCTAAACACTCATCCTCTCAACTCAAACCTTTTACCTATTGCAGCTACAACACCGTGAAGTGTTGTTTCAGCAATGGCCCAGGAGTGAGGATTCCTCACTCCATATCGGAGTGTAACTCCCTCCCACATGACACAGCGTGACTTCCCACCCTTAAAGGGAAGGAAGCACCAAATCCACCCTTAAGGGATGGGCTGTCACATTCAGTATTTCCAGTCACAGCAATAACAGTGCCTTAGCTGTGTCATGTCAAAAACAAACCACTACACCCCAATAGCAGTACCTGGAAGCTGTGAGGAGAGTCCTCCAATGCCACTGAAACCGGTTGTCTGGTTTTGGGTGGAAAGAGGTGGGAACGCTTTTGCTGGTGACTGAGGAGTACTGAATGCAGAGCCCAAGTTTGGAGGGAAGCCTTGCATGCTCTGGGTGTGAGGAGCAGCTGAGCCACCTAAACTAAGAGAGGCCATTCCTGCAAGCGAGTCGATCTGAATGAAGAAAGAAAAATTATACAGACATCCATAAAACACAATCCAGATGATTTTGGGCATGTTTTGTACAAAGACGGCTACGTATCAAAACACTTCTGAGAAAAGCTCTTCTGCATGGTTACAGTAAATTCTGAAGTCATCCAGATCATCGCAAAAGATTAGTTTGTCTACAGAATGCACTTTTTTCTTCTGCAATCCCATGAAATCCTATTCTCACAGGTTTTATAGAAAGTTTGATTGTTCCATAGTCTACTTAAGTGTAACATAAGAGTAAATGCTTACAATAAGCAGCATTTACTTCTACTTGCAGATTTTTGTACTAAAGTAGTTTATGTTCTGCAGTCTGCAACCTCAGACCCCACCTCAAGGACTTACAAAGCTATTTCATTTCAAACTTAATGGTATTTTTGACTGTCTGAAGGACCCTACTATGCCCACTTTTCACAGCTAAATACCTGAACGAAGTCTTCAATAAAAAGAATTAAGACCTGGTCCATGAATAGGAGGGAAGACACAATACAGTCTGCCAAAGCAGTAAGTTAAGGAACTGACTAGGAACAGCAGAAAATGGTGTTATCTACCCAGAAGACAACATGACTACAGAATAAAAATTGCTGCTGTTTGTTCATATGAGTTATTTGTAGCAGGTTGCCAAGATATTTGATACATCTGATGAGCAACTTCAATAAAGCAACAATTCACAAGAAAACCACTCTCTGGGTTTAGTTTACATAATATACTGACAATTCAGTCATTCTTAAATGCTGAATTGCAATTATTTCATGTGAAATACTTTTCACCACTTGAAAATCTGCCATTGAATGTAACAGCTAGAAGCAAAAGCTGTCTGTAATGTGTTGCTCCCAGAGGAGGAAGGGATGATGAGTGGCAGGGATTAACTGAAATGTACCTTGTTTTTAAAAGAGCAGTTCAGTTGAGAGCTGAAGAGCCCCAGTTATAACAAGTCCTTATGCTCTAGCACTGTGGCTTGGCCCGTGAAGCTACAAACAAGACACATCAGGTTCAAAGGCAGTGCTTAATTCTCAAAAGTCCTAGTAAATTTTAGCACTTTAAACGAAAGCCTCAGTTATTTTAAATAAACCAAATATCTGTCCCTCCTCAGTGCTCCCATCCTATAATACTTCACAGTTCTTACAGACATCAGTGAAGTGAAAGACAGTTCTGAACTACATCCCTCAGACATCATTCTCATCATTACAAGCAAGCTATCAAGACATGCAAGCACAAAACTACGTGAGCCAGATGATGTTTGACTTAGTCCTGCAGAAAGAGCTCAACTAGCACAGCAGAACTAGCACTAAATTAACACCACCTTCCAAAAATGCAGCATGTGATTGTTCTACCTGCACAGGAGAGATGGCATCCAAGCTGCTGGCGCTGGGCGGGCGTCCTTTGGGCATGACTCCAGGTGGGGGCTGTCGAGCCTTGTTCATGACATTACTGCAGTTTGCTACCATGGTGAGGATCGTCTCTGACAGCTCCTGGGAAACACTCCTGGGATGAGGAAGCACGACAGTAAGCAATGTAACACTCACAAAAATAAGGCCCTTAATTTTATTTGGTTTTCCTAGAGAAATTGAAGCCACATTTCACAAAAAGAAGGTGAAAAACAACCCCAGCAAAAGCTCCATTTTGTTACTAGAAAAATTTGCCTTAGATCAACTCCCAAGAGAAATAGCTGTATTTAAATAGAAAAGTTTAAACTGTAGTTCTACAGCAATCTCCAATAGACTGTTCCCTTGTTTTTGAGGATTAAATCACTCCTTTACAGTTACCCCAGCAAGCAAGGACTTAGAGAAGGCTGGGATATGTGCTACATGGCTCCAACAAGTTCTTGGAAGAGCCTTCATCTGCTGTTGTCCATGTTACATGCTATTTACACCTTAGCCTCATGAATTACAACACAGATAGTGGTGCTGTGATCCCTTGTTGAAATCTGCCCCTCGAGGCTTCTTCCTGTACCCAAACTTCACCATTTACGGTTATTCTCATTCTGAATCTCATTACACACAAGGTCTCTCTAAAAGATGAGGTACATGGGCTATGTACCCACAGACAAAAAAAGAAGAGGTAAATACCACCACTTGCTTCACTAACACTCATCTGTCTACAGACTGAAAGACGTCCTTAACCCAAACAGAGACAGGAAATTTAACTGTTCAAGAAAAACACAATCAAAAAACATCAAAAACCTCAAACTTAGGCACAAAGTTATTGCACAACCCAGAGCAGTCAGTACCTCTTTCCAAAGTGTTCCATGTCTGACTGCCAGGTTCCCAAACTGGAAGGAAAGCCAGCTCTTGACTTACCTAACACAGACTTAATAACAGAACACTAACATTTTCCTTTTGGAAAAAAACAGCCAATTATTTATGCTTTCCTGAACTTCAGTTATACCTTTTTGGTGAAGACAGCTAAAGCTGCTGATTTCCTCCTGTAACGGTGCAACTATCCTAACACAGCTTTATTGTCTTGTTAACCTTGCCTGAAGATTCCTCACTTCAACTCAATTTTCACAAGCTTTTACTGCTCAACTCTTGGGATGAGGGGAAATAGAACAAAGGAACCATCCCAGTGATTAAGGCAGAAGAATTGAAGATTAGCCTTTAGCTTTGGCAGGTATCCTGTTATGGGACACAGAATTAGTTAAGGGATTCCAGCTATTCTCCAAAGCCAATGATCCACTATGCAGTGTGGAGAAAATCCCACCCATGAGAGATGGGAATCTGGAGAGGTAGCACAGGTGACCAGGTTTCTATACAAGGCAATGGACATGTTAATAACTGTTTCACAAGCTGGGTGCTTTACACTCTGTTAATATCCTCTGGCCAGAGCCTTGTTTCAAAGATTTCAAAACAAACGGACTTGGGTGGAATGCATGAAAATGCAATCAGGAATCTACTTTCAAAAGCCCCAAAGAGATTTCTTTTTCAGGAAGTGCAACCAGACCTGAAGACAGAGCTCTGAGCTTGGCACACAGCAGACTCAGTATCTACATATGTATTTGCCCTCATCCCAATGCCACAGTATCAGAAATCTCAACTTTTAAATGTATGTATGACCAACTGAATGCACCACAGGATTTTCTCTGATGCAGGAGGCATTTCAAGACCATACAGCACTTCAGTTAGCCATAGAAAGACTAACCCTAGTCTAACCAGACTAACCCTAGACTAACGCTAACAAAGTTCACATTTTGTTACCAACCTCAGTCTTTTGCCCTCCTCCTTTTTTGGGGGGTTAAATTTGCAGCATTTATCCTTAAATACTACAGCATGCTTTTGCAAAACAAATTCCAACAAGATGTAGATAGATAATATGGCAGCCCAGAATGAGGACAAAGCCAGATTTACAATCCTCGAGCTGGATATTTATGGTGAGTGGTTAGGCCATTTGTGCTTTGGAGAGAACCACTAATGTTTTGTCTCGCCATCTAGGGAGACTGAAGGTTAACTTTTTCATCATGTCAAGAGACACATTGCTGTATCAAGTTGCAAACATCATAGTATTTTTAGATAGCACAGAACTGCAGGTTTTCTAGAAAAAAAACCCAACCCCAACAAAACCAAAACCCACAAAAACCCCCAGTCTGCATTTCAGACAAATTAAGTTGGTGGGCTGAGAGCCAGGAACCAGAGTCTAGAGCAACAAAACTGTCCCTGTTAGGGAAGTTCCAGCTTGCTGGAATCACACATTTATTTCTCTTACTCTTTCCCTCCTGCCCCACCAACCACTTTTTTACAAAGCAGGAACAAGCCTTTTCATGCCCAAGGCATAGGAGCCTCTTCCCTGCTTGAGACAAGGACTGAGAAATGACCATTCCCCACACTGACACACTTGGACCCTGCAGGACATGACCATGTGGAGAGGGCACTGCTGCCCCTCTCAATTCACTGCAGCTCCACAAGGGAAAGACTTCTCACAAGCAGCTTGTTAATAAATTACATGGTTGGTCAGCCTGTGGTGCCTGAAACCAAGCCTGACTTCATTGTAAAAACACTCAGTAAGAGAAGGAACACTTATTTCTTTCTGAAGACTCACTGTTACATGATGCCACAACTGCAGTGCTCACCAGTGATAAACAAGCTGCATCAAAAATAAGTTTTAGAACATGCAGGGACCTGGTGGCTAAAAAAAAAGCACCTCCCAGGTCACAAAACAAGACAAGAACTAACTACAGCCTAATTAAAGAGCAGGCTCCTAAATCAACAGATTTAGGAGATGGCAGGCTTCAGCTGATAAAGTGCAACTACCCTCCCAGATGTATTTCATATTTACTGTGATTTTAACCTTCTAGTCTATACAATGCCTGCTTCCATTCCTGACTGAAACCTAAGCTAATCAAAGCAATTGCTTCATGAAAGAAATCCAAGCTTTTTCATTCTAAAGCTCAAAGAGAATAACTAATGGAAAATGACTGCAAGTAGGTCACATTCTTATACGAAAGGGAATAAAAGTAGCTATAAAAAGAAACCAAAGGCTGTGAGAATTGTGCCAGTAGAGAACTAGTGGCGTTTAGAATTAATGAAATAAATAAAACTCGGTAACACATTAAAATTCAGAACACAATGACATTAGATGCAATTCCAATCTACAGTTAACTATTAAATCTCTAAAACAGACATTGCAGCATGCAAAATAGGGAATGTAAGTTCATTTGTGAACTACAGTCACAAATAATGCACTTTTACTTGAAATTTAAGAGACCAAAACATATGTTAGACCATTTTATTTCAGAAACAGCATTTGAACTTCAATTGCACAGGTTCCAGCAGAAAACAGGAGAGAGAATACCTTCTCCTAAAGTCTTACAGGTACCTCAAACTCCCTTTCAGTTCCAATACTCACTGTGACCAAATCTATGTTGGTATAATTTCCTACTATCTGCATGAGAACCATGAATCATCCTGGGTACCGTTAAAGATCTCTCTTATCTCTTTCAAGACCACACTGGCTAAGCCAAAGGACATAGTATAAACCTCAGATTAGGTAACACACTTGGACATGCCAGCCTCATTTGGTGCCAAAATGTAGCAGCAAAACAAGCCCCATCTCCAGCTTCCAGTCACTCCAGCTCACACATTGCACTACGCTGCCTCTCATTAACTCTGAGACATTGCTGCAGTTCAACCCTACCTTGATCTGACAGCATTAAGAAACAACACCACTAATGTTTTCAGTGACATTTACTATGTGTGTACATAGCATTTAAAGATTGATTTGTCCAACTTCAGTTTCCATCAGCCCTTCTGTATTCTACCCTTGCCTCCAGCAGCTCTCAAATTCAAACCCTTTTCTTTTGACTTCAGCTAAAGAATCTGAGCTGCAGAAGATGTTCAGTATTTTCCACCTTTGACTACTTTGAGTCTCTCTCAAAGACAACAGAAGCTGCATATGTCTAGTTTCAGTCTCAGTTACATTACAATCACCACTCCCCACTTTTCTCCCACACAAAAGGGCAGCATGAGTCCTTTGTGCCAAAGCAGTTACCACACAGAAACGTTTGGTTAACACAATCACAAAATTCATTACAAAGCCATTGTTTTCCAAGATGTTGTCCCATTCTGTAGCCATGGCCTGGATTCCTTTGTCTGAATCACAGCCCTATTATCTATCTAGTCCTTAACAACTGATTATCTGACTAACCAGACAGCCTCCAATCACCAAGATCAGTGCACCTGGTTTGATGACAAAGACTAGTCATCAAGCTCCTCTGATCTAGCCTACAACAGAAGTTTCAATGCAAAATTAAATGTACTACTACACCTATCCCTTCAAGTTTATACCCTCTAATTAACCCCATTCTCCACACGAAATTCCAAACCAGCTGTGACCATGTGCCAGAAAGCGAGCTGCAAACGGGTTACACCTTCAGCACAAGCAATATAATTCTTACCCAGCACAAGCTTGCAGGCAGGCCAGCATAGTTGCCAAGGTTTCGGGAGGAAGCTGAGCACTTTTGGGCTGATCCTTCTCCGGAGCAAGGCCACCCAGGATAGATGGACATCTTCTCTTTAAGAAAGTCATACAGGCCTGGATGAAAGGTTCCTGAGGAAAAAAATGTTGCTTTAATCTCCCAAACCACATCCAAGACACTATTTCAAACTTGGCAATTGCACCATGGAAAGAATTCCACTAAGCTACTACAGTTCAGTGAAAACATTGAACTATCAGACCATAGACACTTAACTTTAAAGCTACTTATAAAATCGTTAAAGTGACTTAAGTTAGTCACTGAAGAGAGTGCAAAAATAAAGAGAAAAATCCTGCTTTACCCCATGCTCCCGAATTTTATCTGTGAGCCATTTGTCAAGTTTGAGGTATTCCCGTCGAGAGGCAAGTGCAGCAAGGTCAATAACAAAGGCAAATGGAGTACCATTTAGCAGCATTGACAAGGCCTAAAGAAAGAAAATCAGAAGACTACTAGTGAAGACACACAGATACCCTTTCTTTTCTTTCTATTCCCCATACACATTTTAGTAAAGAAGTCTTATTGTGACATGCAGCTATGCTTTCATTGTCAACAAAGATTGGTACTATCAACTTCAGTTATAGCTCGCTTGTGAGACAAATAAGCAAGAGCTCTGATTTGAAATCATAACTTCACCTTCTTTCAAGTGACCTTGTGCTGACAGTTTTAAATTCCTCTGTGCTATGAAAAACCACCAGCAAGCAGTCAAGAGTTACCAATTTGATACTGCTACGAAGTTAAGCAGAAGAATCTAGCATTTTCCTGCAAACAGACCTCAACCACTTCAGAGATATTTGGAATATATCTGCTCCAAGAGATCATCTCTGAACACTGTAATCGTTACAACGAAACTGACTTCAAGCAGCAGCTTGTGCTCTTGCACATTGAGATACCCAACTACTTTGCATTTAACTTCAGGAAGCAATAAAGAAGTTAGTCACAATTTCCAGTCTTTTGTCAATGTGTAAAATCTAAAAAACAGTCGCATTCTCAAGAAGTCCCCATTCCGTTACGTTTAGCACTGCCACCTTCACACAAACATCTGATATTTTCTACATTCTCATCTCAAAAATATTCAAGGTTAAAACAGTCAAAGCTCTTCCTGGGTTCACACTACATACACATGGAAAGCAATTCTTTTGTGCTGCTTCCCAAGGTACTTGTCAGCTAAGCCATGATAATCAACCCCACTGCAAATACCAAGTAAAATGTTTTGGGCTCACAACAGGACCGGCTGGAAGCATCTGTAGTCAGATACAACAACTCAGCTGAAGAGTACTTTAAGTCACATGAATGTAGGCTGTTTTTTAAGATGAGGAACAGCAGCCACAAATGAATTTAGATATGCCTAAACAATGTAATCCTTACTTAGTCCAAGTTAAGCTTAGCTTTCCTTAAAAGATGAGCAAGTCTGCGTAAGACACTAGGAAAAAAATAATGACAGTATTTTGCATAACTCACCTTCAAGTCTTGCGCCACATCAAGAATACGTGACAATTTTGCCTGGTCATACTGCTCCCCTCTCATGTACCATTCTGCCATGGCATGCATGATAAGCTGACGAATTGAAGGAGACTGACCCTGAGGAGAATTAAATTAGGATTGCACTTTATAATTCTAGGACCAGGCTCAATTACGTGAACATTCAACAGGATATTTCAGAAAAAAAGTTGAACATACAAACATATTTATTCTTTAGCTTCAACACTTGCTTCTGATTTGAGCCCTTCCTAACTATCCAGGAACTACAAGCAAAGGATGTAGCTGACTGCAAATAGATACATACATCCCCACCTCTTTCCTACCACAGTCCAGGTCCAAATTCCTCTCTCACAGGCAAATCACTCTTAGACTACATAAATACTTACAATATGTTATGCCTGACATGATGTCCTGAAGTGAAAATTCAGTACTACACCTTAAAAAGGAAAACACCATATCTAGATCTTTGCCCATACAGGGGCAATTTCAAAACACAACACAAGCAAGATTTTTATGGCAGCAAGGGTTTTGTTTAAAGGAAGTGTCATGGAATGGGGCACCATGTCCCACGGCAATCATCATTCAGTGCCCTGATCTGAGTCCTACCTTGTGGAAAAACAGCCTCTTCTGCCATTTCAAGACTCCATGCAAAAAGCACTTCACATCTATTCTATCACTCATCCTTCAATTTAAAGACTTCCAACAGGAAAATATAAAACATTCATAGTATGACCTCAGAGGTCAAGCTTCTTGCCATTAACTCCACTCTAGATGAACAGGGAAACATGTTTGCTAATGCAGATTCCCTCCGACCACAGAGACTTGCTTTGCCTTAAATTTTGCATGGCTTTGCTGTTTACCAGTGCACACAATGATGAAGGCCACACCAAACAAAACATCCATTAGAAGTATGGGATTTGCATACACAGCTACCGTATCTCTACATGGAAGTTCTCCATGAAAAAGGTCAGCAGCAAGTCCCAAGTTTTCAGAAAACACCCAGACTCTGAAAACTTCCTGTGCAGGTAATATTTTTACATCTAGAATAGCCTTCATCTCTTTCGCAAGTATAAAGGAGATTATTTTGTTTTAAATCTTCTCACACCTTATTACTTCAGGTTTTTACACTTTAAATGTGTGAGTTTGAGCATTGAGGGGGTGGGGTAGGTGATGCTGTTATGAAGTTTTTGAGAGGTTCTTCTGGGTTGTTTGGTTTTGCATTTTTTTCCTTCTTCCTAAAATAAAACTGTGGTCAACTTTGTTTAAAGCTAAAGGTTTAAAAAGTCCAACTTAACTTGGGTCTCTGTACTTTTCCAGGAATATTTTCTCAGTGAGTATTATTAAAAACCAAACCATAACAGTTTGCTTCAAGTCAAGAAAGAATCCCATCACTCTGCACAAACCATTGATAATTTACCTCTAGGGTTTTAAACTGACCAGTTCATAAACCAATACAGTGTTGGAACTGCTCAACCCATTTAACAAGCTTTCAAGTTACAGGAACAAACTACAGTGAAAATACTCACCTGTCCATGCCACGCATAGTGCAAAATGATGGCTGAGTTGGGATGGTTGCCAAGGAAAATTGGCATGAGCGTGGAGATGAGTTCATGGCGCAAGGTATGCCAGGACGTGTTGATCTGCAGTAAGGCCAATACCAGCATATCTGGGCAATGCTTGATAGGAAAACTGAAGAGCTGCTTAACCTGTTCATACTGCCCCACTTCTGCCAATCGTAACAGAGACTCAATCAAATCCAGGCTCTTCCTAACAAAAGAGAAGGAAAAACGAATAGACAACCCCACAAAGTTACCAAGCAGCAAGTTTACAGGATCCTGGATTCAGGTATTGTATGGCAGCAACAGTAAGGACATATACAGCAACACTCACTGCAAACAACCTGACACTGCAGCTCTTCTAATGTACAATTAAGCCTGCAAGAAACCACTAAAAAATAACTCAAGATCTTAAGAGCTAATTATGTTAGGGAGGAGATGGAACTGAAAGCTGATGTTGAAGAAATTAAGCCTCAGGTGGATCACTTGGATAACTTAACTTGAAACATACTTCCAGAAATGGAACCCACTTTTTAAAATACCTCAAAGTCTCCGCTTGTGAAAGTTAATGAAGATATTCTACTTGTTTGGTCTCCTTTACAGACAAGTGATCATTGCCAATTTACTTGTATTCCTCATCCTTCAATTACCTACTGTGGGCTGTATAATTGAAAAAAAGCAGGTGTCTGTACTGAAATAAGCTGCACGGCTATACCAAAAAAGGAGTATAAAGGTCAGCTCAGAAAGTCACACCAGTCAGCGTTATGCAATAACTCACCAATAGCCATACATTTAATAATTAAATTTTTACTATCATATAAGTAGAGCAAATTTCTCTAACATTATCCTCGGAAAGACACACTTAAGTTTCAAACCACCTCCTCTATCCCCTCCTTTCAGCTTGCAAGATACGTCAAAACACACCAGCAGAAACTCTCCAAACAAGCCAAAGACTCCAACAAAAACAAGGTATTTATTATGGAAGTGCACAGGAAGTTCTGATACTGTGAATAGTTTCACCAATTAAATACGTCACAAATACTAATGGCTGATCTACTGGTATGTACATAGTTACAATAATTCTGGCTGCATAAAGATAAAGCCACCTTTGACCAGACAAGTAATCTTACTCTATGTATGAAAAGCAGTTGAGAGCAGGTTTATTACCATGTAGCAATTTCTCGATTGTCATCCTCTGGTGGTGCTTTCAGGATGTCTGTGGCAACAGTATGGCAAGGGTAGTCAGCAAAACAGAAGATATCAGGGTTTATGAGGGAATGCTGGATGAAGGAGAGCTGGAATAAAAAAAAATAAAATTAGAAGTAGTTTCAAGTTCCTTCCGCTTTATCAAGTGCCACATTTTGAGAATGATACAAATCAACTTAGCAGCAGTGATGAGCCTTCACTGTGTGTTTTATGCAAGACTGAACCTCACACTTCTAGAATTTGAGAATGATGGGTACAGATGTGCTAAGAGTACTTGTTTGCATGCGGCTGTGGTCTTTTTGTGTAAGCAGGTCAGCACCCCAGAGCCCTGCCCTGCAGCAACAGTTCTATGCTCAGGTGCACTACACACCAGAACTCTGCTGGGGCCAAAGGCAGGGTCACAGTGCACAGCAAGTGACCATGTCCCACACAGTGCAGTCAAGCACACACTGTTACTTCTGCAACACACCTGAGGCTTGTGCCTTACAGGCCAGTGCCTTAAATGAGGATTATCCGAACATTCACACTACTAATCTCCATTTATCCTTCAAGAAATTCAGGAGCTTGGCAAATATTCTACAGATAGAGCAAAAATGTTGGTAAACATACCTGGCCCTCTGCATGCTTCCAAGGTCTGTATATGGCATTAACTGGAAAAACCTCCATGCCCAGCCCTCTCTGGATGCCAAAAACTACAATATGCAGGCCCTTGCTATCACGAATCTGAAATCCTGGATGGTCCAATTCATATGTTACCATTTTGAAGTCCAGGTTAGGGTTCTGCAATCAGACAAACAAGAGTTGTGAGCCTTGCACATTACAATGTTCAGTACTACCTTGAAAGAACCCCTCTTCATCCATATCGTATCCAGCTTAACATCCATGCAAGTTTTTAGTTGAAAGCAAGGGTTTTGTTTTAAAAAGAGATGTATTTATACAGTTGTGAGAATTTGATGCAGGTTGTTAACTACCCTGTGAGATTGCACTTCCCCAGCACTACAACAGCTGTCTCTCCTTCAACATTTAACTAACAATTCTTTAAAAACCCCCAAACATATAGCTCCTCTCTTAGCATGCTAACTTATTCCTTTCTTAGGCTTTCACACCTTCTGATAAAAGGCAGAAAGGTCTGATCTGCTGGCAAGCAGAACTTGCTCCTCCTCTTGCAAAACATAAACCCCAATATCTTGTAAAGCACCCACTGTACTTTCAGGAACAGTGTGAAACAATATTGATGAAGGAGCTTGGAGGGAACTGTGGTCATTATGGAACACAAACCACTCATTTCAGAGACAGGTGAGCAGTAGAGACAAAGCTATTTTATGGCCCAAGGTTTAGAAAAACAAAACAGTGACTTGTGCATACAATTAGAGGGAACATACAGAAAAAATCCTATATAAGGCAAGCAAAGGAAATGGTATTCGTGTTTAACTGAGTTCATTACAAAAACTGCTGCTCATAAAGTGGTGGAAAAACTTTACTATTTCTATGGTGTTAGCATACCTAAGAAGCAATAAAGAATAGTTTTGGAATGAGTAGCTACAAAAATACTTTCATTTTCATCACTAATACCTACAGTAAGAAGTTTTCCAAAAACAAGGTGTCTGATGCACAAAACTTTCCACTGCTGGAAATACACTGAAACACAAAAACCTTCAGAGAACACATGGTGTAATACATGGGAGCAGTGCAGAATGAATCTCAAACTGCACCCATGTCACTCATTCAAGCAGCTTCCATTTCCCAGAATTCCTGAAAGTCTTGTTCATGAGGGGAAAAAACACCCCAGCATTTAAGTACAGTTACATTAGAGAGACCCAAAGCTATTCAGGCTGTTGGGGAGCTTAAAAAGGTTTATAATCACACTGAGATATGCCCTGCTTTATTCACATAAAAGGCCAAGATGTTCACAAGACTTACCAGCTCTTTAAGAACATCAATCAAGACCTCCACATTCCAGGTATGGGCTTGGCTTCCGTCACTCTTGTCTTTGCCATCACTCCAAATCCCACTGCCAGGAGCCGATATTGACTGCAAGTCAAATACACTGAATCAAACACTAGTAAAAAAGAACACAGTCTCAATATCCACTGGCTACAGAACTCCCTGCACTAGAAAGGTATAAACATAAATTTATAGACTAGTACTGATATCAGTTTAACACTCTGAGAATCTTTAATTCATAAAAGTATTACAGACATCTACAGCAGAACAGTCAGAAGTACAAGTATTGAATAATACAAGCAGCTGTTAAAATCCTAGAGGCCAGCATTTTAACTCCTGCTGAAACAGAATCCCCAGCACAACAGGCCACTCACTTGTAATGGAATACCGTCTGTCAATCCTGAATGAGTTCGAGCCATCATCCCCAAAACCCTGGCAACCTGGGCAGCCGTGACTTCCCGAACGCCAAACTGCATGATTATGTTGCGACATTCCTCAACACTAAAACACAACAAAACAAAGAGGTCTTTCAAGCAGGTTGCACCGTAGCACAGTGTAAGACTTGTGTCACATTAGTCAAATGATCCAACACAACAAAATTCCAGGAAAATCAAGAATAAAAATTCAGCAATCGGTGCAATTATTCCCATGAAATATACTGCTGCCACGTTTCCAGTTCAAAGCCAGGTGTACTGAAGTGACAGGGATGTCACAGATGTTTCACAGGCTATGCTCTATCAAAGCAAAAGCACAGGGTAGGTGTAGCGCTCTTCTTGGTTTAAAGCACTTCCACTATTGACCTGTGATACAGAGCTTCAAAGACTCAAGTTTTCTGCTACCTAAAAGTGAAACAAAGGCTTTGAGAATGCACATTTCAAAATGCTGATGTGCACTGTTCAAAGGTAAGCTGTGAATGTTTGCCCTTCAGCCTGATACAAACCATGGCATCCCTGAGCAGAGGGCACCAGCGAAAACCTCCTAGGAGACAAGAGAGAAAAAAAAGAGCAGATGCCTGAGTTTCAGCTTCAGAATTAAAGGCTTTTTTTGCAAGATTTTTTCCATTTTGTGAACATTTCATAACTAGGCCAGGAAAATTTATATAGCAGGAGTATATAAACTGTTTAATTTACATGCATGTGTTAACAAAGGAAGTAATTCAGTATCTTCCAACACATGGTGGTTTTATTTCTTGGTTTAAAAATAAACTCATGTCAATACCTTTGAGATTTCATCACCTCCCCAAAGTAATCAATAGTCTTTCTCTTGAAATACAGAATCATTTAATTCTACCTTATGCTTCTTACAAAGAAGCAAGTTAGCTTCATTCTTGAGGGCTAAGTTTTGCAAGAGTAAAGTTCCTCCAACACCCTAGTGTGATTTAGCTGGAGTTTATGTCTACCCAGACATTTTCATTTTCACATATGAAAGGGTGATAGTCAAATTCTTATGAAACCTTCACAAGCAGCGTGAATTCTTTCCTGTAGCACTTCTTACCATGATAAATTCTACACAGCATCCACAGGCATGTAATACACATTAGTAGAAAGCAAAATACAATTGGAATTCAAATAAACAACCTCATAACACTTGATAAGATTCTACTTATTTTCATATTTAAAGTGTTCTTTATCTTTTACCTCAAGAAACAAAATCACCACCAAGTAAAACTACATTCTTGAAAATTACATTTTCCTACAAACCTTGCACAAAAGCCATAGCCAACTTCTTGCATGAAATCTGCCAGAGAACTCTCCATCATGGTTTTGGCTATCCCTCCAGAATCAGGCAGGATCCTGTCCATTAGAATGTCCCGTTTTTCAGGGTATAGAAGTGGTGCAAGCACCACAGGGCAACGCTCCTGGGGAAAATCTAAAGGCAAGAGTAACAGTGTCAGAACACCCAGAACACCAGTTGCATGTGAAAGACTATTCAGAATTATTCCACGGCTGTGCTAGAGTTGGCCTACTGCTGCAGAAATCAAGAGAGCACTGATGGTAGCGCCCCTCCATCCCATTCTCAGTTCTCTACTGGCACTGAGATATTCTTGTAGAAGAAGAATGTAGACTAAACTAGGCTCGTGCAGGTTCACTGCAGCTCTGCAGCTGCCCAAAAGGCCAGCAGCTGTGCTGGTGTAAGTTTAGAACTATATTGTGACTAACAGCAGTCATTCAAAAAAAGCACAGAGCAGGAAACAATAAAACAGTCCAGCAAAAGCCACTCCTCCAACTCAGGTAATATTAGAAAACAAAGGATCTGCTACTGAGTCTAAGAAATACAGCAAAACTAAGCCAGGCACTTGGGCATAGAAAGAGTAAATACTCATTTTTTCCTTCCTGGGAGGCAAAATTTAAGAAAGACAAGTAATAAGAGTATCAGATCTAAGGATCAGGGCTCTGCTAACAGTGGAGAGCAGCCAAGACACCTGAGACAGCACCGTTGACATAAAACATCTCCATGCCATGCAGGGTCATTCATAGAGGAGCTCCCAATATCCCAAAGCGAAGTGTCTGGAATTACACAAGCTAATGCACTAATCTTTATTAAAATACATATGAACTATGAAGTTATATTTAAAAAAATAGAACAAATATTTTGCTCTTGTATGTACAGTAGCTTCCTCTAGGTCTGTGCAGAACCAAGGAATGAGTTAAGTTCAATTATCACCTTGAGTCTAAATCCTCCCTAGTGTGATAGGTTTACAGCAAACACTGGTTTTGGAAAGGAACAGACTACAATGGTAGCCTTCAGGAAATGAACCAGAGTTTAAGTCAGAAGCACCTCCCTCACTGTGCTAGTGTCTCCTCACAGATCTGCATCTAATATAATAAAACAATGCCTAAAATGCACCTGTTTGCAATGGCAATATACATTCCTTACTCTGTAAGAGGGTTTTCAACTACCGTGCACTAAGCTGCTTTAGTTAAATCCACAAATATCAGACCACATAAGCAAACAGACTTGAATATTCCTTCCTCAATGTTAATTTACCAAAACTTTTCAAGAACATGAGACCACATTACTGCTCATTGAAAGCAAAACTATACATTAGGACCCAGAGCAGTGGTACTTTTCTGTCAGTTTACTATGAAAATTTACTGAGTTGTAAGTCAGCAAGCTCCCCACCACTTCAGCATTCTGAACTGACAGCAAGTCCTGAAAATCCATCTCAAAGTCTGCATCTGGTCAGGCTTCTTGAATAGCATCACTTACCTCTACGTAATGTTTTGAGGAAAGCGTCAATCTGCTCCTGTCCTACCCCAAAGGCTCCCTTCTGCCCAAAGAGGAGATGGGAGAGGAGAAGGTGCAGGACCTCTATTGCAATATCTTGGAAGCCACCTTCTTGATTTCCACTGACGTCCGCGTCAATGTAAGAGCGCAAAAGATCCGGGAGTTTCTGTTTGATAAACTGGGCAGCTTTTGGAAACAGAAGAGGTTAAGAGTCAAAACCTGGGATTCTGCTGTAACATGAGATTCATTTAGCTAGGTACTGTTCTCTTAATTTGAGTTTGTTTACCACAAGCCACAACAGTTCAGATTTAAACAGAAATCTCATACCTGAGAATTCAAACATTAATGGACAATTACAAGTTAAGATATCACAATACCCCAATCTGATTCATTATCAAGCCAGTCATACATGAAATGGTCCCTTAACTCCACACAAGATGATTGTGTTATCTATTGCCCCTCCCAATGGCACCACTAATTGCAAGGTCAGGTCAGGCAGGCACCCATCCACCCATCTAGAAAGCACACTGCTGAAAAAGGCTGTCCTTGCTGTAGTACTTGAGAAAACTTACCAAAACCTCGCAGATCTGAGCTGAAAGAGTTCAGTAAAGCCAGACCAAAAATCACCTACAAACAAAAACAAACATCATAGTAAAAGGACTTCATCTTTTCTAACTAGCTAAGTTAAAAACCCCCAAAATTAAAATATTTTTGAAATAACCTACCTCTTGAACTTTACTTAATTTGATGACTTTACTCAATTGGGCAAATAAATGGGGTGAAGGCTTTAGACTCTGAAACAGGTAAGAAGAATAATATGAAAGCTGTTTTGTGATTAATCTCATTTGCAATGTGTCAGACTACCCAGAGACTATTTGTAAGCTTGGAATATTAGTAACTATTCTGCTGCAGGTTAACACAAAGCTTCTATGGCTAAACAACTTTCCAACTACTTCTGGATACATCTCATCTAAAAGCTTCTTCCACATATCCCTCAATTAAACCACTATCATGGCTTTCATATTGAAGAAACAGAAGCACCAATGATTTGTTTTGGTTCTGGTCCATAAACAAGCCATGAAGTACCAACATTAGATAAGGTATTAAAATTAAGTTTGAGGTCATTCTGAGTGATTTACTAACTCACTTAGTTTAATCAGAAAAACAAAAAAAACCCCAAAAACCCCACACCAACCAGGCAAAGCTAAGTTTTTGAAAATTTTACTACAAGAGAACACAAGGGAAAACCAGCTGGTTTCCTAGAGACCAATCCAGTGCAGTTTCTGACCCTGGGATCGCCTTCAAGAAGCATACAAACCTTCTGATAGTGCAAGGGATTGTCAATGGCGTAGGACAGCGTCGAGATAAAGTTTGGTTTTGTAATCAGCGACGCACACTCCTGGATCAGAAATTGAGTCTGAAAAGAACAAGATAACTTGAAGACTCACAGTTTTGTAACAGGACAATGAAAATAAACTACTGTGCACTGTGTACAGAAAAACAAAAATTTAAGTGTCCAAATTCTCTCTAATATCAATTAGCTTCTTTTCATTCAAGCTTTCTTCAGGTTTTCTTAGCTTTTAGGACTGACAAAGTGACGAAACATTTTTCATCATATGTGCAATGTTTTGTTTTCTGTAAACATCCTCACACATTGAAATAGACAACCCAGAGTATTTGATTCACGGTTAGGAGCTAAAAAGTCTGCAGCAAAATTGCTTAAGGATGAGAACATTCAATGGACATAGTCAGCACCAGAAATGTCAGTTAATGGATTCAGACAAACTCTGAAGATACACAGAAAAGCTTTCAAACTAGAGCAGTGCATGTGGTAAAAGGAGCATTTGTACTGATATGACCTGCTTTTTTCCAGATCAAGAGATTGTAAGTCAGACATCAACAATCATCTTCTGATCTGAGGACTGGCAAAAAGTGCTTGCAGTTGAAATGCCATATAACCAGAAAAGAAATTTGTTCGAAGCTACTGCTTCTAACCTGCCTTTGTGCTTGACCTGGATGAAATCCCATCACAGACTTTTAACAATCAAAACTAATAAACAGATGTGTTGGTGCAAACTGTACCTGATGAAAATCTTTGCCACTGCTTTTACCATCGCCACTGAAATCCACGTGCGAGAATAGACAGCGTAGTAAATGCCTGTCTGCCTCCGGACCGTGCCTATTCACAATCTGCAAAGAAGTATCAAAAAAAAGCTTGGTAGCAAACAATCATCACAGAGCAAGATCTGGGTCTAGTACTGTGGATACAGCAGTACTACTAGTAGTTAAATCATCTACATTTTCAACAAAACTGCTATAAATGTTCCTTTTAATCAGTAACTTAGAAACCATATCATTAACCCTATGCGCAAATTAAGCAAAGAGAATCTAGACACAAGTCACTGACACAGAAGCCATGCATTTCAGGGGTGGTATTTTTAAAAAGCTAAAAAGGGGTTTTTAAGTCACCCTCAGGATTCTGCCACCAAAGCAGACAGTTCATGGTCTCACTTTTCCCCATTTTTTACCCACACATGCAGTGCCTAATTCTGCAAGAACACAGCCTTGGGACAGCACCTGTGCAATGGGTGATCTGCATTTGTTGACTTACAACACCTCTCACTCATTACTAAATCTTAACAATATTAAATTTTTGTTTGCATCCCCTACTGTTTACCTTAACTCTTGGCTACAGACCAGCTCATCAGTTTGTTGTTTGAAATAGCTCCAGACTGTTTCAGAACTCGTTCCCTTCTTTACATCCCAACCAAGTGAAGAGCATTACTTGTTTTTAATAGAATCCATACCGTCAGAAACGTGAAGCCAATCAACAGCAGCTTGCCTCTTCAGCCAAACAGCAGCAGCTAGTAATATATTCAACCTTCATTTACTGGCAACATTTTTTCTCACTGTTTCCCCTTTTCTAGCTGCAGGAGAGACACAGATGTGCCAGCACAAACCTGCAGCTCTGCCTCTGGTCTGACAGCCTTCAGCAAGCCCAGTGCTTCATTCATCACGAATGTCCTTCTTTGCCAGTAGTTTCTTTGTGTAAAGACACAAACAGGGTTGCTTTAGGCTCTGTTGGCCCAGGCTCTGATTTCTGACTGTTTTCATCTCAATTTTTCTACTGTTATCTGACACTGTGCTTCCCTTTCCCTTAGAGCCTGCTGATTCCAGTGGCTGCCAAGTTTTCTTCAGCTGGAAAGAAACTTCCAAGTCAAATGTAGCTCTGCTTCTTGACCAGAGGCTATAATATACATGCCTGTGGTATGTCAGCCCAGAGTAAACAGCCCAGCTGTGGTGACAGCTGGGCCTTTGAAGGCAGCCATACCCCAGGACCAGGAAGATGCTCAGATTGGTGCAAGAAGGCAGCAAACCTGAATTAACAGCAAATTCTACTCCCTAGCTCAGGTTTCAGTAAACAGCAGTTTGTTTAGGCAATCCCAACCAAATACAAAGATTTGGATGTGCTAGCAAGACTGACACAAAGCTGGATCAATTTCCTAAGGAGCTGCCTGGTGCTGTGGCCAAGGTGAATTCAGCAAAGTAAACAGATGCCAAAGAAAACTGTTCATACTAAAGCCATCCACACAACCTGTCCGCATCAGGAGTAGACTGCTTCCTTGCACTGAGGTATCTTCCGAAGGACAATAATTTGAAAATTTAACATGCAGGAAAGAAGGGAAGAGAAGGCTGAAAGTGTAGGGTATCATATTTCAGCTCTAACTACACTCACAAAAAACCTCTTCCATGAAACAGGGAATGAGAATTGCCAGTTTTCCTGAAGAAAGAGCTGAAAAAAACCTTTGTATTGGCAGTCTTGCTACATTTACATGACAGTGTATCCAGTTATAAAATCAGATCAAAAAACCTATTTTTTTACTGCAGGGGTGACCAAGCACTCACAGGGGCTGCCCAGAAAGGTTGTGGAGTCTCCATTCATGCTGGTTCCCAAAAGCTGCCCAGACATATTCCCGGGCAACCCACTCTAAGTGACTGAGCAGAGGCTGGACCAGATTACCTCCACAGCTCCCTTCCAACCTCAACCAGTCTGTGATTTAGGATAAAGCTTGAGCCACATGTATTTGGATTTATCAGGTAACACGTTTGGGCAAATAGGATTAGACAAAAAAAACCCCTGTTTTTCTAGATTCAAAAAGTTTTGCTTTCCTAGATAAACTTATCCACAAAACCCTTTCCTCCTCTCCAACCAGGCTCTCCTTACCACTTTAGGAGAGGGAGACCACAAAACTCACATCAGAGGAAGCCATGGTTTAGAATTTGTTTGACAAATGCATAGAATATTTTTAAGTTTTCCTAACACATATTCCATTTTTTTAAAGCATTAGCTATATTAAATGACTACTGATAGCACATTTAAACAGAAATTAGTTCTTCAAGCTGTGCCCCTCTTACACTTGAGTGATGTATCTAAATATAAGTGTCATTTTGGTCAGCTGAAACAACAACTCCAAGTATGAATTTCCATAACTGTACATATTTAGATGGAAACTTTGTAAAATTGAGTGAATCATGCCAAAAATTTACCCCAAGCAGTGCACCATAAGACAGAGTTACAGCACATATATTCTGTTCAACTAAAGAAATATTGTACCAGCAACCACAAAAATAAAGCAGTACCAGGAAAACAAAATTTTAAAAACCCCAATAAGGGATTAAGATTTTAGGAATTTAGCCTTGAAATCCTAGGTCTGCTTGATAACCATACACAATCCAGCCATTTCCACAGACCAGGTCCCAGTCTCTTACCCCTCTCATCACAGTGAGGCTCAAGGGCCTGCCTGAAGGGTCAGGAACAATCTGTCCCTGTTTCAGAGAGCCGTGCTCTAAGTGAATGGCAGATCAGCCATATCTTCTCCCAAATCAAGTAATGCTTCAGTCACACCTTGCTGCAAAAACCATCTGTTGAAACTAACAGTGATCAAAAGGACAGCACGGTCCCAAATGAGCCCCTGGAGTACTGAACTTGCAAAAACTTGAGAAAGTTATAAAAGTTAGAAGAGACCTATTCCATCTTACATTTAAAGCCAATACTGCTGAAATCACTCTCCTCTCACCTCAAGATAAGCAATGAATGCACTTTTAAAGACATCAAATGTTACAGAAACTGAGTGTTTAAGCCTTCTGGCCTTCTAATCTGATTCAAATCACTGCAGGATTGAATTGCTGCAGGAAAAAAACCCTCAAAATTAAGTGGCCCAGCTGTCTGCTGGGAACTGAACTAAACCAGTTTCTAAAACTAGCTCAGTAGCATTCACTTCCTCCTAAGCACTCCTCTGCAGATAATGCTTTTCAGTCCACCCTGCAAGTCAGAGCTATTTTTAAAAATGTCATTTAAAACAGAATTCTTGCCCAAATCACAAATATTTGGGTCTCAACATGCAGTTACTCTGCCTGCCATCTGAAAACCCAGGGCCAAGACAGTCAGCTTGGCTTCATGACCAAGCCATGAGTCACCGAATGAAACGAGGAAAAAAAAACTTCCATCAAGGGAGGAGAGAGCATTCAGAGGTAAATTACAACATACTCAGGCTTTCAGTGCAACAATTCAACACTGAATGTGTAAAATTTCCTCCCCTTCCCAATCAGTGTTCTATTGAATGCCCCAAAGTGGAAAGATTTAACCTGGAGAAGAAAGCAAAGCTTTTCGTACCACCCTTCAGGAGCAGCAGTTAATCCTGATATTCAACTACAAAGTTAATACTGGACTCAGCTCTGAGCTGTATCTCATGACTTGGCAAATCAACCAGGAGGAGTATCAGACACACCCTGCAATTTCCATCACCACACAAAACAGCAAACAGTAACACACACAAGAGCACCACAGAGCACAAATACAAACAAGCAGTGAAACTCCAGTTCTCCTTCCCAAACTTTTTTTGTAGCACTGTATCACTGTACTTACATGCTGTATTTCCTGCTGGCTGGCTCGGTAGTTTTTCTTGGTTAAATTGTCCACCAGGTAGCTGATTTGAGACAAGGCCAGCGAGAGCGAGTCAAGATTCATTGCTGGTTGGGGCGGAAGCAGGCGGCCGAGCCCGGCGCAAAATCACCATTATTCCCCTTTAGTCACCTCAGAGACAGGCCAATTGTTTTTCCCCCAATGAGCCTGTGTCTGTTTCTGTGTTACTTGCTTCAGCTCTTCTTTCTCAGTTGTCTTTGTCTGTTCTGAAACATGGCACCTAGAAAACAGTATTAAATTAGATTTAAGTTCTGCAGCAATGTCACCTAACTATGTTCACAAGGAAAATGAAGTAGCATTAAGTTTTTACAACACAAGCTCAGTTGTTTTTATACTACCTGACCACCTTTGTTTCTGCATTTTGCAGTGTGAAAGAGCCAGCAAACAGCTCAGTCAGAAGAATGATTTTCAGCACCGTGAGAAAGAAGAAAATGAGATGAAGAATGAACAGCAACAGAGGTCAGAATCATTCAAAGCACTGATCATAAATTAATATCGAAAATGCACTTTTACCATCTCTGCTTTTTTTGCCTGAGTACATCCAGGAAGTATTGTCTCAACCCTGTACACCAAAGCAAGCAATTGTGAATGAGCAACACACACAAAGAACTGCAATAAACTAACCCTAACATTTGGCTTATACTGAAACAGCTTTCCAGTGAGCTACAACAGCAGAGCTTGCCAGCTTAATAAATTTCTATGACAACACAAAACTTGGCACTTGGCATCTCATCTGTTAAATTACAGATTGCCAGTGTGACAAAATTGCATCCCAAAGCAAGTCCTGCATATCCAACAGTGTGAGGAGCCTCGAACGAAGCCCCAAGCTGCTCTGGGAAGCAGCACTGTGCAGTAACAGAGGTAGAATCAAGCTGGAGTCACTGCTTGGAAGCTGTACCTGATCAAAACACAAAGGTCACTGGGCTTCATGCCAAGAGTCTGAAGATCCCTTTTTCAGAACAAAAACTATTGCTCTGCTGTCCTGGCTCCACGGCAAAAACCACCGGCACGAGATTTGTGTCCCATCACGGGAAAGGATGGCTCGGGTGATGTGCTCACCCGGCACACGAACCGAGGGCAGAGCAGCGCAGGGAGCAACCCCGCAGCAGCGCAGGGAGCAACCCCGCAGCAGCGCAGCTCGGCACATCGGGCCTCCTTCTGCCAGCCCCCAACAGCAGCAGCACACAGGAAGCTGAACAGGCTGTGCTGGGTAAAAATAGAATTCTTCTTCCCATCTCCCTTTGTACAAAGCTTTTCACTTGCTTACACTTGGAACCATATCTTCTTTAACATCTGCCTACGCTTCAAAACATCAGGAGCAACAAATCCTATCAAAGGCAATGAAGACCATTCTGCTCTTTGAAAAAGTTTATTACACAAATATATGGGTAAATTATTTGTAAGAAAAGTCAAATCAACTGACTTCCAGACTTTCCTTATGCCATAGAAAACCCTGACTACTCAATGAAGGCATGCAAGATCCTTCTTGTGCAGTAAAACTCACATCTCACAAAGAACAGATTTTCAAGTAGTAATTCTGAAAGCATTCCTCAGTGACGAGGCAGTTGGTCTCTGAAAGGATTTCAGGGCACGTCTAAAACTGCAGTGAGAAGAATTACACAAAACTTCCATTTCTTTTTAGTACATCTGACAAGCTAGAATTCATTACCTTTATATATAAAGATTTAAAAGGCCACTGGCTGTGGAACATCTAGAAAGCAGGACTGGCACAAAATCTAAAAAGATTTCTCAGTAGTACAGTACCTAATTTTTTTTTTTTTTAATAACGTTTAAATTCCTCTTTTGGAATAACCCAGAAAATGTCACTGGGTTTGGCAAATACACGCCTTCCAAAATAAACTTACTGGCAGGATTTAACATACCTGACCAATATAAAGCTTCTGGAAAGTATTTGTTAAAAATCAAGCACAAAGTAGTTGCACTTACTAAAACCAGCAGTCAGCAAGGGGAACTCAGTCCCATCAGAGCACCAAACCACAGCAACCAGCCTGGAGAACCCACAGGCTGTTCAACCTGCCTACAGAACACAAAACTCCAACTTGACCACTTTTTAAAGCAATAACAGAATTTCAGAGTTTTCCTTTCAGGCCCCTAGGAGGAAAAGGCACATTTCTCTGGGCATTTTTTCCTCATACCAATACAAACAGCACAGCCATCACACCTACTCCACCTAAAACCCAGGGGGTTTAGTACTGAAATTCTCAAGCTGGGCTCAGGCCTCCCTGCTGCCATACAACACCCTGCAGAGCAGGAACACTGACCATCCCACCCTCCTATTAGCATCTCTGTTGTCTCCCAAATAAACAGGGAATGCTTTGATTGCAGGGAAGCAAAACAAGCTTTGCCACCTTCCAACTGCAAAATCTGGCAGTGCCACTGGACAATCCCAGCTGGAAGCAAAATGGGATTTTTCCCTTCAAGGAAGCCTCTCAAGGAAGAGCCTGAGCAAACACGGAGACTCAAGGAAGGAAGACAATAGCTGAGGAAAGAGCTTCCTACTTATGTTCTAAACATATAGTTTGCACCATGTGTATCCTGACACACAGCAAACCCCGACAGCTCCCACGGACACAATGTTAACCACACTTCAGGGGTTCAAACCATGCAAGCTAACTCAGGAGAGTACAGAATAACCAAGGGAGCTTTGTCTGCAAAGCAGAACTGCACAGGTACCTCTTTGGTCATTCAGTGCAAGGCTAAAATTCAATTACAACAGCACTGATTAAGGAAGCTATGAATGCTATGTGAAGCAGACTTTATTTTTAGATCCATACATCCTTAGTGGGAATGGATCTCCCCACATTGGCCTCAACAATTCAGGAAGCTTTCGGTCCATGGGACAAACCTGCCATGATCAGACAAGTCAGGCCTCAGCTACAGGGAGTTCAGCAAAAAAATTTAGATTACCTGGCAAAATTAGCTACTTTCAGTCACAGATCCTATGATACAGTAATGGATTAAGATAGGAGGAGCTCTTACAATATTACTATTTTATAATCTGCAACACAACCCATTTTAAAGAGATAAAAAATATTTACCAAATTCTACAGCATTACACACCCTGCACACTTCCTAAGGAAAACACAGCCCATCAGCAAAAAACATTTGGCATCTCTTTCAGTAGATCTTTTTTCAAGAGCAGAGTTCTGTCAGATGAAAATGTAAATGCAATAAAATTTCTGGCAAGAATCCAAAAATCACAAAATAGAGAGGGTCAATATGAAACCACCCACCAGGTGTGACCAAGGACACTCCCTACTAACCAGAAATCACTAGAGAGTAACTGAGCCTTGACACTGAAGCTGACAAACCTGAAGTCTTCCACAAATTCAGAAACACCCTTACAAACGAAGTATTTTCAAAATTACTTTAAGATAATTTTTTTTCAGAATTTTGCAGAAGTAACTTAACTATTCCCACTGGATTTCAAGAGCTGTATGATTTCAAGGCACAGGTGCTGCATGTAGAGGATAAAATACATCAAGTGACATAACAGCAAGTGTTTGCTGACTAGGTTCTAAACTCCTGTCACAAAACATCACATAAAACATGCTGAAGGGACCACTGCTAAACCTGCTCTCCAGAACAGTCCCTTACCGTCTTTTTAAACCCATGAACAAATACAAAACATGGAGGAGCACCACACCTCTCTGAAGGCCAACACTGGGAGCAATCCAAGGCAGAAAGGTGGTTTTGAATCATCCTAAACTTTGTATTTCAGGATGTCTACCACTTTGAAATCTACTGAGGAAAAAACCCCACAGTGGAAATCACATTAGCAGTAAAATAAGCTCCAGATTCATCTGACTAGTTCAAATTCAGGTGTTTACAAACAGAAAAGACACCTGAACATTCCACACATGTGAAAGCTGCACCCAACTCCAGTAAACTGGAAGTCACAAAGATGATTAGACACAGTAACTTTAGTTCACAGAGTGTGGCTGAACTAAGCACCTACGTTGTTTCTCTATACTCAAGCCAGTGAAGCTGCAGTTTGGAATCCACCTCAAATACAGGAGATGTGCATCAAACATGACACGGCTGCTTCAGGCATTTTCACATCTCAGCCTGGACTGTAAAGTAAAACAAACCAAGAAACTCTCACTTCCCAGTTCCCCTTCAGACAAGCACTGCAGAATAAAGTTTGCCCTGGAAGGAAGGAGGGACTTGTTATCAAATGCCTCTTGGTTTTTCACCATCCAAAATGTGCTTTAAAACAGCTATTTTAAAATGCTACTTAAAAAGTCAAAGGAAAACTGCAGAATTCATATATCAGGGATGTTTATGGAACAAAAGAGAAGTCTGGCTAAAACAGTGACAGCCTCAACCATGACCCTCAGTGATAACCATTCCCAACATGATTGAGTTATGTCCCACCATGGGGACACAAAACATTACTGTCCTCTTTTAGTAAGTTACATTTCCACAGTTTCTCTTCCACTTACTCAGCTGAACACCAAGAGTGGCCATTTCAGCATAAACCAAAACTCTAGGAAAACTATACAGGATAAACAGGACAAGGTGTTTCTCCAAAAAACAGACACAGGCAGGCAGCAAACCGGCTGTGAGTTTGGTTTGGAGACAGCAGGCCAACAGCATCAACAGTTAAGAGCGAACTTAAAAGGGCTGAATGAATCAAAATAACAAACATGGAAAGGACAGACCAGTCTACTACTAAGTTTGTTTCCTGTTTATAAGAGTCACCCCACTTGGACTCATCCTGCCCATAATTTTAGCCAATGCCAAAGTAGTTACCCTAGAAACAGGAATCAGTCGGGTACACTAAGAATAACTTGCCAGAGTCACACCTGTTTTGTTACCTGCTTTTAAAAAGTTTCTGAAAGCAGTTGCCAGGCTTCCGTGCAACAAGTGGGATTCAGAAACAATCTGAGTACACGATGCACCAACAGACTAGTGCAGTATTTTCAGTATTATCTCACTTCTGTCGAAAATACAATTCAAATTGTTTGTGGTTTGTTGAAATTAAACTCTGAATACTCACTGGTCTTCCTGTATAAGGAAGAAATGGTACTAATCCAAGTTAGAAAAGTACCGTAAAGAAGCTTTTGTACCGATACAGCATCTGTCGAAACACCCAACTGTTGCTATTTCTAGTTCAGAATTATACAAGTCTATTTTACTGGGCAGCGTTATCCTAACTGGAGGACAGCACTGAGCAGGAATTCTCTCCTGTGGTCTGCAAGAAGCTTATGTCACCGGATTTTTTACTACAGCTCACTTTTTCCGTATTTTCGGCGGGCAAGTCACAACACCACCGATCTCCTACGGAGGCCGCTGAGCCCGGCCGGGGCAGGCCCGGCCTGGAGTCCTCAAAGCTCCACCTGTCACGACTGGCATTACACAAGCGAAGGGCGAGAAATGAGCTCCAGAGCTGGCGGTTTCCCCGCCACCTCGCGACGCTGCCGCCGCCACCTGCCCCCGCCACCGAACGGCGAACACCCGCGGCTCCCGCCCCGGACCCTGCGGAGGTCCCTGTCGCTCAGGGGCGGCCGCAGGACCGAAAAGTGCTGGGGGAGAGGGCCGCGGGTCCC
>VWYP01026710.1:508521-530029 GCA_013400435.1 Pycnonotus jocosus | reverse complement strand
GGGGGTCCCCCTCGCCTCGTTGTTTCCACCCCTTCGATGGTGGTACAACCCCAGGAACGGTTTCCCCCCCCGCGCAGCGCCGTGGTAGAGGCCCAGAATTGGCGTCCCCTCCGCCGCGCTGCCTTGGTACGGCTCAGGCGCTGTTCCCCCACAACATGGTGGCTGTGGGTCCGTCAGAGCGCCCCGCACGTTCCAGGGGCGGGTTTTCCTTTCTCAGGAAATCCTCCCTCCATTGGCACCCTCGCGGATGGCCGGCCTCAGTCCCGAAGAGGCAACTCCCTTCAGTTCCTTCTCGCCCGTCTCAGCCACACCACACCCGTCTGCCGGACCCAGTGTCGACATTGGGGTGCTACATCAGGACCGGGGCCCACAGAGCCTCGCCTGGCATCCCCCAGCCCTGGGCGCGGTGATACCCCGGAGGATGAGGGCCTGAGAAAGGCAATGGGACTTCCCAGCTCCACACCATTCATCCCAAAGCTCGGAGAGCTGGGATGGCATTTCAGGATATGGCTTCATCCCTATATCCCACTCGGGAGGATCTCCCACAGAAACCACTTCGTGCTGGCCTGACACACGCATCACAATGTCACTTTTATTGAGTATCCTCCACTTTCTGCATGTACAAAATACATGTTAAAATGCCAGTGTTTGTAAACGGGAGCAGTAAGGCAAACAGAACAGCCACAGCACCTCCAGACCTGCCCTGCCCCTCAGCCACAGGGACACTGTGGGAGCACCAAGGGAGCCTAGGTATTTCCCAGGTGACATGAGACACTGTGTCCTCCTCCACTTCGGCCAAGGGACTTCCTCATGCCTAGCACACCTTCAGGAAAGCCAGGGCCACAAGACCCACCAGGTACCAAACCTTTTCATCTTCACGCAGGGTGGGCACTGGAAGGCATTTTGGCATTGGCATCTGCTGAGCATCTCTGCTGGGCTCCATGGGAGGTGGCTCTGTGCTCCCCACATCCAGGATAACTGGACATCTTTATGCCAAAGGGTCCCCAAGCCCCAGCTCCTGCTTTGGGCTTTTCTTCCTCCTCCATCTAGGCCTCCCTGTCTCAAGCAGCAATGGGGAGGTCAACATTTACAAGCTGTGTTAGTAAGGAAAGACCAAACGTTTCCAAGTGGGGAAGCACCCACAAGCTGTCGCCCCTCCTGCAGCCTCTGGTTGCAGCGAGACAGAACCATGCTGAGAAGTACAGGAGCACAAGCCATGGTTCTCCTTCCCACCACAACAGCCTGTGCTGCTTCCACAAGATGCAGGAGGTGCAGGGCCAGGTTTTGCACAAATCTGGGCTGAACCCTCATCACAGATGCGTCAACAGCTATGCCTGAACTCCTCCCTCCCCAAGGGTTTTAGAAGCCAAACAAGATAAAAAGAAACTCAAAGACAGAACAAGAAAACTTTGCTGTTGAGGTTTAACGCCCCCAGCCAAATCTGCAATTGGGGCAACTGCTCAACCCAGAAAAAGCAGGAATGAAACTATAATCCAGACAGGCAACAGAGGGACAGCCCAGTGCAACACCAGCCATGGAGAGAACAATATAAAACAAATTAATATTGACTGGTTTATCCAAAAGCATCCCTTAAAACCTGGCCCATTCCCATTTCCTGGACACCTGGAAGAACGGGATTGTAAATCTGGAGAAGAGCTTTGCTCTGTTGTCTGTGTCTTCAGTAGGTCGATGCAGTCATAGCAGCTTCTCTACCGAGTGAGCAACCCCTGGCAAGGCAAACATTGCACTGGCATGTCCCTACCCCAGGGTCATTCTGATCCTCAAAAGAAAAAACCCAAACAGTCTGAAGGCAACCCTTTGTAGCACAAAGTGCAATCCCCCAGGCAGAGGGAGATGTGAGAGTAGGGGCAGGAGTCTGGCAGGAAACCAGAGTTCAAACCAAACACTGACACAGAACAGGACTATGGAGGTGTCTCCCTGTCTGATAAACATGATTACTATTTCCTTTTATGCAGAACACCGCTTCTTTCTCCAAAGTTGGGAGAAGGAGTTTTAGCTGTGGAGAGGAGCTCCACCAGCACAAGGGTACACAGATGAGAGCAGCATGGCCTTGCAAACCCCAACCATGACCCCTTAGTGATGTCTAAGGGAGTAATGTCTACCCCAGGGGGCAGAAAGAGCTTGCCCTGGATGACAGGTCCCCTTGTAGTGTTGCTCTGGCTTCACCAGGGAGCCAGGGCTGAGAGAAGTCTGACTGCCTGGTGCCTTAAGACAATGAGATACAAACTACCACAGGGCTTGTTCAGCCAAGCCCCAAGTCACAACGGCTCTCTTGGATCTTCCCAACACACCAACATGTTTTCTTCCCACTTCCCTTTGGTCCTAGGGGAAATCTCCATCCCCTGAGCAGCAGCAGTGCAGTCCAGCCTGGAGGAGTCAGGCTGTAAGATCCACAAAGATGGCATTGGCGGTGGTCTGTCCAAAGATGAAGGCTCCAAGGGTGACCATGAACACCCCATAGCTGACCTGAGCCCACCAGCTGTGGATGCAGGAGGACAGGGCATATTTAGAGGGGTCCTTCACCCCAGTATCCACAGGGGAATAGGGGAGAGGGGAGGCACATTTCAGTTACCTGATTGCCCGGGTTTCTTGGATCTCGGAGAGCTTGGCTTGAATCAGGCAGAGGCCTGAAAGGCAGGGTAGGCAAATTAGAACTAGCTGAGGACTGTCCACTGGGGACTGAACAGACACTCCATAAAACAGGGAGCTGCACTCCCTGTTACAGAGCACCAAGTACAGCCAAAATAGTTGGGCTCCTGATTGGCCTCACACCACATTTTTGTCCTCCTCTAAAAATCTGATTCCTGTGTTTCCATCCTGCCCCTCCCTCTTCAAGACACAAGGCCATGAGACCTTTGTCAGCCCCTGAGCATCTCGGAATGCCCTACCTGGGAAGACAAAGATGAAGCAGGCAGCCAAGCCCCCAATGACAGAGATGACTTTGCCAATATCAGGGATGAAAAGAGCCAAGAGGAGTGTCAGGAGGAACCAGCTGATAGTCTGAAGCAGGCGTCTCCTCCGCTCCCGAACCACGTCCTCCTCCACTGTTATCCCGGTATAGCGGAGCCAGAGACCCTCCAAGACAGCCCTGTGGGCACAGACCCAGGATAGAGGGGTTTCCTCATGCTGCTCCTCCTTGCCACACCAGCCCCATCTCTCCCAGCACTCACCGGCCACAGAAGTGCAGGATGGGGTAGGATGTCAGCACACAGAGGATGATGAAAGCCCGGGCAAGGGCAACAGGGATGTCATCGGAGGGGTAGGACATCAAGACATCCTGCTCCACACCAGCTCCAAAGGTTAGGAAGCCACAGATGCCTGCCAGGAAGGGACCAGTCAGCAGAGGATAGGGACAAGCCTCCTGAACATCTGTTTGAAGGACTAGACTTGGATGGATATGGCACAGGGCACATTGCAGAGGTGTTTGGTGGACTCTCCTCCATTTTCCCTCTGACCCTTGCTGACCAGGGGGTTCCTGCCCTCCCGAAGCTCACAGCGAGTCCAAGGACTGTGCCACACTCACACTGTGTCCCCTCACTTACCAGTGCCTGTGTAGACGAAGAGAGCAATCACCATGGCTGCTGTCACCACTGCCCCCCAGGTCTTCACCTCTGGCTGCTTCATGCTGTTAAAGACGGGCACGCTGCTCACATGGCACTGCCAGGACACAGACACAGCGGGGACACATGATGGGCTGAACCATGTGGCATCCTACTCGTGATATTCTGCATTTATTGTGATATTGTGACCCCCCAGGTTTGTCACTGGAGAAGAAAAGGGGAGGATAGGCTGCCCTGTACATCCTAGCTGGGGTAAAATGGATCCATCTCTGTACAGAGGTGGTGAGATGTTAAAAAGGCTTCAGCTTCCTTGCAAAGCTGCGCAGTGAGCACAGGCAGGGTTTTAGCCAATCACCAAGACGATCACACCAGCAGGGTTTTAGTCTGCCACCCAAGCAACCACAGGATGGAAGGTGAGTGCCAAGCTCATGGCCTTACCTGGAACCCAAAGCAGATGGTGGGCATGGCATTGAAGACAGCTGTCCAGGTGGAGGGGCTGGCAGGAGGGAAACACCCATCAGTCAGACCAGAATCCCCTGTGACCCTCATCCAGGGCCCCAGGGGAGGATGAGCTGGGAGTGCTCAGAGTCTTTGCCATTACTGTATCCCCCCACCCAGGATGATGCCATTGCATGGAATGAGGTTTTCCTGGGACCTGGCACTCCCTGAAGACCAGGGCTTTTCACTGAGACAGAAACAGCCAAACCTGAGCATACAAAAGTAAAAGTATCAGTAAAAAGTATGGATCTAGTAGGGCAGTGCAAAAAACTGGTCTAACTTTTGCTCTGCCATAAAATTCCTGCACTGGATCCAAAAACATACACTGTGAAGAAGGGAATAAGCCACAGTGGTTGTGCTGGCCAAGGAAATAACCAAAATCATGCAAATATAGACACAACCCTTTTTGCTGGGTGAGCACAAGCACTGCACAGGGAATCCAGGGCCTGGATATGTCAGAGATAAAAGCCAATCAGTGCCGATCTAAACCTGTGATGGAGCCATGAGGACCTTTAAGGGGTCCTTTTCCTCCTCTTCACCACCTGCTCCTCTGAAACATGCAGAGGTGCAGCCACTCGGGAGCTTCTGGCAGCAACATGCAGAGTCCCCAGGACCAGGGATGGGACTGATGAAAGGTTCACCCCCAGCCTTTGCAGCCCTCACTGCCACAGCCCTGCCTGGCTCTGCAGCGCTGTGATGGCACCGACAGCATCGTGTCTCTTGCTCTCACCTGGTGGGGATCTCCACAGGCACCAGCTCCTTGTCAGGCCAGATGTACTTGATGATAATGACTGCTGTGACATACCATGTGCCAATCACACTGAGGGAGCTGTGAGAGGGAATAGGAGGCTGTGAGTGCTCTGCCTCCCCACTTCATGGAGAGTCTCCTCCCAGCTTCTCCATCCCCATCTTCTGTCCTGCACAGCCCAGGCTACCCCCCTCCTGCCTATAAGATCCCTTTTTGCTCTCCCTTCCCATGGGAAAATGCCAGGAAACGTCACTTGCTGTCCCCCAAGCAGATGCCAACACAATTCTGTTGCATTTGGGGGTTATCCCATGCTTCTGTGAGTGGCAAACCTGCCAGACTTGGGTTTTGGGCTGGAGAAAGAGGCGGGTGTTGAAGCAGTGACACTCCTGGTGCCCCTGGTCCAGCTCCAGCAGCCAGGTCACACCAAGATTCTTGGTGGAGCAGGGCTGGCCTGCAGACCACCCGGCCTAGGGACACTTACTGGCTCTCCTTTCTGCTGGATTGCCCACTCCAAAGATAGGAGACAATGTAGTTGAAAGCAGCATTCCCTGCCTTCTCCAGCATGCAGATAGGCGGGGCACAAGCCTGAAGTACAACACTGTGGCTGCACGGTGCTCAGCTGCTCCTCTGCTTCCCAGATGGAGAAACTGAGGCATGGGAAGGCAGATGGTGAGTGGGCAGATATGGGCATTAGAACTACAGCTTTTCCAGTCCCTGTCCTCTGCAACTGTGCTTCGGTGGGTGCTGGCTGGCCCACCCCAACTCCTACCCCAGGGGGCTCTTCCCACCCACCTGGCATACTTCTGGAAGCCAATCTCTTTGGGGATGGAGAGGGGCAGGATGAGGAGGAAGGCGGTGATGCTGATGGTGAACTTGCGGTCTGTGTACCAGCGGCTGCTCCCAACTTCCTCAGGCTCCTTCACCAGAGCAGCAATGACTGTGGGGACAACCGAGACAGTCAGGTTGGCCCTTCCAGCTGAAGGGACAACAACTGGTTATTATTTGCTCCATGGGATGCTCTTACGCTTGTCCTCCTGGTCTCCAATGATGATGAGGAAGGCGATGCAGGTGCCAAAGGTGTAGACAGCGATGGCCACCTCGCACAGCACACCAGGAACCTTCCCGCAGACGGCCCACACAACCTCCTGGTAGGTGCGCTCGTTGCTGGCCTGTGAGCAGTAGGCCAGGATGACCAAGCCTCCGATGATGAAGATCAGCATGCACTGGGATGGGAGAAAGACAGGGAGGGAACACTGAGCCAACAACATGGCAAACTCCCCTGAGCCACTCCAAGCAGCCACTCCTGAATACACTGAGCATCTCTGGTGCACCTCACCCGAAAGAGCTTCTTCCTGGGAGTCTGGTCCTCCCCAAGCCCTTTCTGGGGCATCACAGGTCCCTCCCATGCACTCTCCCAGGGTGGGACAGGGGACTGTCCCTTCCCCACTCTCTCACCATCTGCAGGGTGATGCCTGAGGCCACGCCGCCAGCCATGCTGAAGGCAGCAGGGAAGTTGAGCAGCCCAGCCCCAAGGGCGGCGTTGACCACAATGAAGACAGCTCCCAGAGCCGACGTGGTTCCCAGACCGTTTCCTTGGCTCTCTGAATTTTTGGGCACTGTCTCCACGCTGGGGCTCTGCAGGAGCCTTGCCCGTTCGCCAGCATCATCACTCCACTCCCAATCCTTGTAGTCACTGTTGATGCTCCCAGTGCCCTGAGCCATTGTCCCTCCTCAGGTGGCACACGCCACCATCCACGTCCTACTAGTGGTCCTGCACCAGGCTCAGCCAGGCACCTCGAGAAGGGTCCTCAGCCAGCACTGGCTCCATCAGGCAGGAAAGGCAGCAGATAGGCTGGAATGCAGCAACAAGGGAGGCAGGCACTTCCCTACTCCTACAAGGGGATGAAGAATGACACTGTTGAGAATGACACTGTTAAATTGTATTAACAAGGGACAACCTGGGCATCAGGTAGGGGCACAGGGGAACTGAGTTAGCTTGGGGAGGGGTACACACACACACACACAACAGCAGAGATATAGCAGAACTCACCTCTTGTCCCTCAAACTCAGGGAGAGGACACAACTGCTGTCGCATGGGGAACTGAACCCTGGCTTGGGGTTGAGGAGCTGCAGCCTCACAGCAGGACTCGCCTTTGTGTGGGCGTAAGACCCAGTATCAGGCTCACTTCCTGATTTCCAAACCTAATTTCTGCAAGCTCTGCAAGAGCAGCTGTGCACGTGCTCCTGAGTAAAGGGCAAGGCTGGGTTCAACAGGAATGACCTGTGTGCAGCAGAAATACTGTGTCAACAGGAAAAGCAGGACTGGCCCCTTCCAGTGCACCCCCAGGGTGACAACCAGCAGGAGATGATGTCTCAGAAGCTTTTGGATTTGAAGATCTGGTGTTTCCAGCGTCACAGACCTTGGGGGTTGTAAAGTCCAAATCTCATCCCAGTGCTTCCAAGCTGGAGGAGATCGATCCTCACAACCTGGCAGGATTTTGCAGGAATCTACATGACCACGAGAAATCTCTTTTCGAGGAAATCTGGGTTTTATTCCTAGAGAACATCTACAGACTCTTTCTGCCCAGCTCACTCCTTGCTTCTGGGCTATTTAAATTCTGTGCTTGTGCTATGAATCCTCTGTAAAGATTTCTGGGGAAGGGGAGGAAGGGCTGCCCTGTGCCCCGTGGGTAGCAGCGTGGAGGGGCAGGCCGGTGGGTCTGCGTGGGCTGAAGTTCCCACCCGGCCGAGGATGCTGCAGGGGGTCGATGCTTCTCCCATGGCCTGGGGGAGGATCCTGAAGGGTGTCCTTTCCCTCCAGGCAAAGCCGCCATACTCTGGCAACCAAAAGCCCCGAGAGCAGGCGCTTCACTGAGGGTGACTCGACAGACCCGCGGCCCCGCTCGGGCCCCGGCGGCGCCCCCCGCCCGGAGGAGCAAGGCCCGGAGCCGGTGACGGTCAGCCCGCGTTCGCAGGGCATGCACAGACTCCCGCCCCAGCCGCTCGCTGGGCACCCCGCGTGTGTCCCCCCGGTCCGTCCCTATCCCGTCCCCACTCACCAGGCGGGGAACGCGCTCTGTTCTGATCTCTTCGGCCGCNCGCCGGGGGTTGTAGTCCAGCCCCGGAGGTGGGGGAACATCAGCGAAGGGAGACCACCCCCCTTCGGGTAGCCCTTCCCAGAGGCTGAGCCCGCGAAGGGGGGACCCGTGGCAAGGAGAGGGCGAGAGACGGGGCTGTGCTCCAGGGTGCTTTTATTGTACAGAGAAGGGGCAGGAGAACGGCCCCACGCGGGTAAGAGGGCAGGAGGCGGCAGCTCCAGAGCCACGCAGAACCGGGGACCACAGCACAGGAACCCACAGCACCATGGGGCAGCACCTACGGCGTGTGCGGCATGGAAAGCGGTTTATTGCACAAAAGACAGCAGCAAGCAGCGGCTGTGGGCATCGGGCCAGTAAACAAGCGGCATGGGAGCGGAAACCTTCTGTCAGGGAGCGGCGGGAGGATCCAGCCTTCCAGCAACTGTGGAAACAACGTGCACTAGACCGAGACACGTGCACCAGACCGGACTTGTCCCAGCTCCAAAGGATACACAGCTGCCCTGGGCAGCAATGGAAAATGGGGACTGCCCTGCTGAATACTCTGGTACGGCTACAGAGAGAAGAGGTGCCAGTGGATGGAGACAGCTCAGAGACTCAAGAGGTAATGCCTCCAGCTCTGCTTAGGAAGGCTCCACTCCATCGTGGGCCAGTGGCCAAGGATGGCCTCATGGCCCAAGGCAGACAGCTTTTGGGAATTTGGCCTGTCCCCAGCAACACCTACGTTGAATGCCATAGGCTTCAATTTCAGCTGTGACACTAGCTCACACCCGGACCACCTCAGTTCACACACACTGTGCTCCTGAGGCCATCGGTGGGAACTGCCTCTTTCTACATGGGCTTCTCAGGAGATGAGGGTGTCACTGGTCATGTAAGATCCCCTGTGCTAGCACAGCCCTGAGAGGGAATGTTTGGTGCATGGAAGGGACAGGATCCAGCTGCACAATGACAGGATGAAGCCCCAGCTCAACATAACCATGCACTAGTTTTAATTGGATTAAAAATCAGAGTCCAGTAAGTCACAGGACCTCAGGGACACTCAGTTTAGAAGGACAGAATGGTTTTTGAGTCATCAGCTCTCCGATTTCTCTCAAGATCTGTTTTCTGGTGTCACCACAAATGTGGTTGAACACAGCAGAGAGGAATGCCCCACACCTCCACGTGAGTGGGATACTGCAGGGCCAACCTCTTGGCTTACAGCTTTGGGACATGCACAAAGACTCCAGGGAGGGCTGCTGGAGGTATAGGACTGGACTGCTGGGCTTAGGACAGGAATGGGGCGAGGCAGAGACCACCACAGAGCAGTTTTCATAGGAGATTCTTATTGGGTAGGGGCGGTGAGAAATTTGTTTCACCTCCAGGTATGAGACAGGTTTAAAAGAGGGACACTGGTCTGCCCCACGCACTGATGCCACTGTGAATTACACCTGAAAGGAGAGTTCCAGATGGAAAGAGCGAAGCCAACAACGGAGCAAAGTTTGGTAGTGAGAAGTCCTCAGAGCTGGTTGTCAGAGGACAGCTTTGGTGCTGCCCAGCCCCAGGCTGGGATGATGGAGGAGGATGAAGCCTGCTGGCAGCAGGGACTGGCTGAGGAATTTGAAGGCGCACACCAGAGCAGACCTCCAACTCAGCCCACCTAGCTCCCTGCCTGCTGCTGCTTGGGCCAGCAGCCAACAGCCTCACAAAGCCTTCTCATGGAGAAATGTGTGCGGAGAAGCCTTTGGTGGCTACACTGGTAGGATGGCATTGCTAAGCATTTGGTTCCTCCAGGATACATAGGTGCTGGGGCTGATGGAGAAAGGATGGACAGCAGGGAAGAACGGCTGTGATGAGCAGGAGCCAGCAATGATGTCCCTGCAACGAGGTCCACAACACAGAGTGGATTTGACTAGGCCTCTACAATAACTCATCTATAAGATACATTCAGCAGCGGCTTCAAGTGCTGTGGTTGGAAGTATTCTGCTTGTTTCTTTTCCCTCCCCATCTTTGACTGGTGGGGAAGGGAAAGCCACCAGCTCCAGGGCACCCCTTTGTCTTTACTTTGTGACTTGATGGATGGCATGAGCCAGGTAACCCACATTTCCTGATGTAACTCCCGCCACAGAGATGCGTCCATCCTTTGTCATGTAGATTGAGAACTCCTTGATCAGCCGTTCCACCTGGGGCAAAAGAGCAAAGTTCAAACTGCAGGCCAACCTCTGCTGTGTCAGCAAAATGCAAATTTACCCAGCTTGCTGAAACTCAAAGCAAACTGGCTGCCAGCAGACAGGACATCCCACTACCCGCAGAGTACCCTGTGCACCAAGAGAGATGCTGCTCAGCTCAAGCAGCAACGCTGCAGATGTTCAGCTGGAAGAGTCACCTCAGTTGAGCTGCTGACCTTTAAGGTCACTTCAAAGCAGCAGCAAGTGACTGCTTGCTTTGATAGACATGACAGCTACATTTACTTTCAACCTCCCCAAGTACACCAGGGAACAGAGCAAAACCAGGGTCCCCATGATGTGCCAATGCTTAGGACTTGGAGGATGTTCCTCTTGAGGAAGAAGTGCTGACAAGGGCTCATTTTGGCATCTGCAGTCAAAAACTTACTGACAAGGACCGCAAATGACACTTTGAGACCACTGGAATTGCGTTTACCTGCTCAGGCTTCAGCCCTGTGAAGCAGAACATGCCAATCTGGTCAGTGATGTGCTGCCAATTGTGGGAGGATCCCTCTTTCTTCAGGTTGGACACCAGCTGACTCCGCATGCTGATGATCCGGTCAGCCATTCCCTTCACCTCTACGAGCCTGAGGAGCCAACCCAGGAACCATTCAGAGCAGGGCTGGTACACACCAGTCCTGCTCTCCCCACCCCAGCCATTGAAAATCAACCTCTCCACCTGGAGGAGCCCCGTAGCGGGTGCAGATGAGCATGAAGATGTAGCTCCAGCTGGGGAGCTGCTTCTTTCTCCTGATACCCAAAGGTGACCTATTTTTATTTATTCCATTGCTGTTGGACACTACTACCAAAATACAGGCATTTCTCACATCTGAAAGCCACAGGTCAGTAGAATGCCTCATGGCAGCACTACTCAAACCCAGATAAAATTCTATCTACAGATAAACTAAGAGTGCAGGGGTAGCATTGGCAAACAGGGCCTGCTGCAAAGCAGCATAGCTAGGAAATGTCTCTGCTGGGCCCTGGATCAGGCACAAGTGTCAGGCTGCCAAAAGAACACAGCCCCCAGTGAGGGCACAGCACACTGCCAGCCTTTGTTCTGCCAGGCCAGCTGCTGGGAGGGACCCGGCACCAAGGGGCTGGGAAAACAGCACAGGCTGACGCCAGGAATCAGGCTTAGGGCATAAGGGTTACATTCCTGGGTCTTACTTGCAGGGGGCTTATGCTTTCACTTCCCCCACATGAGACACAGTACATGGCTACACCACCTCAGATTTTATGTTTCTCAGATAAGCAGCTCCTGCAGCCCTCAATCCTTTGGGAGCTTTATCCCCTCCTTTTCAGTGTTTTCTTCCTTGGTAACACAAGGAAAACCTGTTTGTGTCAGGTTAAACTGACACCAGCTGATGCCACGACATAAGCAGGGATTTCTCCAGAATAAACATGGTTCTGACTGTTCTCGAAGCTAAGAGCTGCCTGTGACAGCAGCACACAGTAAGCACAGCACAGGGCTGCACAAAGAGACCCCACTGTCATGAGCATTACAGATTTTTTCTTACCACTCCTTCCGTAGGTCAGGGGTGTTGAGGATCATGGAGGCAATTCGTGCTCCGTTCATGGGTGGGTTGGAATACATGGGGCGGATGAGGATCTTCAGCTGTGATTCGACCCTCTTGGCTTCATCTGCATCACTGCAGATCACTGTGAAGGCACCCACACGCTCTCCTACCAGGATCACAGAATATCGTGAGTTGGAAGGATCATTGAGTTCAGTTTTTGGCCCTGCCCAGAACAACCCCAAGAATCCCATGATTACTGTGTCTGACAGCATTGTCATAACACTCCTTAAGCTCTGTCAGGCTTAGTGCTATGACCACTTCCCTGAGAAGCCTACACCAATACCCAATCACCCTTTAGGTTAAGAACCTTTTCCTAATATCCAGCCTAAATCTCCCTGACACAGTTCTGTGTCATTCCCTTGGGCCCCGTCACTGGTCACAGAGAGCAGATGCTGCCCCTTGGGGGGAAGCTGATGCCCGTGATAAGCTCTGCCCTCAGTCTTCTCTTCTCCAGGTTGACCTCAGCTACTCCTTGTATGGCTTCTCTTTTAGACCATTCACCATCTTTTTAGTCTTCTCTGGACACCCTCTGAAAGCTTTATATCCTTCTTATACTGTGGCACCCAACAGCACACAGCTTTAGTGGATCCCTACTCTCTACAAGGGTCTTTACCAGCTCCTAATGGGTTATCCCTGCTCAGTACTGCAGGATGAACTCAGGCAGCAGAAGACACTGGCTGCTAAACCCTGGAGGTACTGGGGTCCCACCAGCAGCCTGGATGAAACTATTTCCTTGCCACGTGTCCTACTCACCGTAGAGCCCCATGTTCTTAGCAAAGGACTGTGCCAGGACGATGTTGATGCCCTGCTCGATGAAATGCCGCACAGCCCAGGCATCCCGGTTGATGTCCCCGCTGGCAAAGCCCTGGTAGGCCATGTCAAAGTACACGAGGAGGTTTCGTTTCTGCCAGCAAAGATGGAACAGAGTGTCACAGAAGCTGAGCACGCCTCCAAAGAGCAGGGCAGCAGGCAGAGAAAAGCCATGCAGACAGTGGTCTGTCCACCTGCAGCCATTCTCCTCCAGAAAGAGAGCCATTCCCCTTCACTCACCACAGGGAAAGCAGCCCAAAATCTACAGCTACCCATCACACATCAAAACAGCAGCTAAAGACCCTCCAGTGCATTTATGGGATGTGCAAGTCTGGCCCAGGAAGTAGAAGTAGATTCAACAGTAATAAAATAGTCTACTTCAATGTCTTCTGTATTATCACTTTCCAGGAAAATCACCTGGGAACTCTCTAGTTAGCTAGGCAGATATCCCAGATGTACTGCCCCTTCATCAGGAGATCTACCCTTCTGTAGGCCACAGAGATAATTTGGATATCTACCAATTCTCAGGACCCTATTAACACCAAGTATCTCCAAGACAAATTTCACTGGCTACAGGCTTGACAGAGCAGCAGGAAGGAGGAGAAAGTAGAACCTGTCTCTGTCTATTTCCAGCTGAAGCTTGCAAGGAGACACCAGGCATGTGAGAGATCTTCCAGCATTTTTAATACACCAGCACTGGGTGCTCCCCTACAGCAATGACAGCTCATGCTTTCAACCCTGCTGCTCTCCTTTCAGGTCTCCCTACTCCAGCTTCCTGGGAAGGTGCCAGCAGAAAGCCCAGTGGTCAGCTAGAAGCTTTCTCAGTGCATTTGGCTGGCTCCTATCAGAAACATGACACCCATCCTGGCTTCAGGGAAGGGAATAACCTTTAGTGAAGTGAAAACCACGTGCCACCTAAAACAGAGATGTGGTTTTCCCAGGAATGGCACAGTACCCCTGGGACCTTGCTTACCTTCACCAGAGCTGCCATCTCCTTCCATTGCTCCTGCCGGGGATCCACTCCAGTGGGGTTGTGAGCACAAGCATGTAGGAGGATGATGCTCTTCTCTGGAATTTTCTAAGGAAGATGTTATAGAGAATGAATCATCAATGATATCTGAGCACTCTCCTTAACAGATGAGACACCTTAGATAAGCTCTGTGAGGCTTCTAGCCTTGATTTAATGCCTTCAGGCATCATAGAATGATAGAATATTCCAAGCTGGAATGGACCCATAAGGAGTCCAACTCCTTGGCCCTGCACAGGACAACCCTGAGAACCACACTATGTGCCTGAATGTTCAAACACTCCTTGAACCCTGGCAGACTTGATGCCATGACCACTTCCCTCAGGACCCTGTTTCAGTGCCCAATCACCCTCTGGGTGAAAAACTTTTTCCTAATATCCAGCCTCAACCTCCCTTGACACAGCTTCATGCTGCATCATCACATATAGGGTAAAGTAAGAGCACCACCCTTTTCCCCACATGACCTCCCTTCTTCCAGGCATGGAAGGAAACTCACAGAAATGTCATCCATGGCTCCAGAGAAGTCAAGGCTGCACGTCTTGGGGTCATAATAGCGATAAGCCTGAAGTTGCATGCCAGCATCACGGAAAATGGGAGTGTGATTGCCCCAGGACGGTTTGGGTAGATACACATCACGGCTGGCTTTGAAGAATCGTTGCTGGTCAATAGAAAGACAGACTGTTCAAACAGGTTGAATACATTCAAGCAATTAAAAAACCCTAAAACTTTAACTCTGGTCAAAATATGTCTTTTCCTTCCACTGCTGGCCAGGCACTCACCAAAAAGTTGGCTCCAATTCGCAGAGATCCAGTCCCAGAAATACCCTGCACAGTAACATACTGCAAGGAAAGAAAAAAAAAATCTGAGTAGCCATGTTGTGTTACAGGGAGAGCACAGTCACTATATCAGCACTGGCAACAGCACACCAAAACAGGGACAAGGGGCTGGAGGGACCACAGAGGTCAGCAGCTCCAGCTCCAGGGCAGGGAGCTGGGCCCCCTGGCAAAGTTAAATCCCCTCCTTGAACAGGGCTGTTTCACCCCAGCCTTCAGAGGAAGCAGTGATCCTTGGGCCCAGCCTTCCCACAACTCAGAAGCATCAATAATCGACCAGTTCTTCCACATTTGCTGAGCACCCACATACCAACCGTGTGTCCTCCCTGCCCTCTGTGTCCCGGCCTCTCCTTACCCGGCCACTCTTGAAAGCCTCACTGTTTTCCCCCAGAGCCAGTTCTGCAGATGCCCGGGTGAAATCTGCTAGTCCTCCGATGGGCAAGTACTCCTTATCCATCTTCTTGGATGCTATCATGGCCTCTGCCTGGAAGAGAGGACACAAGGTCAGTGAGGGAGGCATCACTGTGGAGACAATGATGGACAGCTGAAGGTCACTTCTCTGCATATTTGCTTGCTCGAAAGGGGCAAAGGTTGGTTTACAAGAGTTTCTCTGCAGGGCTCATTCCAAGCAAGGGGCAGCAGTAAACATTTCAGATAAAACCCTGCAGCCACCAGAGCCCTCAGTGGGTGACAGCATTGGTACAGTGGAGCCAAGGAAACCTGGCAACAGGAGAGAGCACCACTTCCATCCAGCCCACTACAAGTCAATGCTGCTTCACAAGAACACACACTTTGCCCAAGCAGGAATTGTCCTGCAGGAAAGCAAGACTTTAGTGCTACTGAGAGGCAGATATTATCTCTACATAGGAGACATCCCCAAACCAGGTAGAGTAGCAAACCTTTTGCAGGGCCTTGTCATGCTGGGAGTGGCACAGACTCTGGCAGCATTCACATACCACCAGGAAACTGTCCCTGTGACACCATCCAGGCTCCCTGGTTGTGACCCAGCTGCACAGAGAGAGGAAGGGCAAGGGATGGCTTTAAACCCCACACTGATGAGACACATGGAAAAGGTACTCTCCCTGTCAGTGCAGCCAATCAATGCATGTATCAGCTGCCAGCTATTTAACAGCCTATTTCTACCCTGACAGCCCTAAAAGACCCCATAATCCCCTCAAGGGCAATGTCCACACCCAGCTCCCTGGGCTGGAGTTTTAGACTGGCTTATAGAGAAACTGGTAACACCAGCTCAGTAGAATTTCTAAAACTAATCCACTAAGGGGCCAATGTCAGCTCCTTCCTCCCTTGTGGGGTGCCCTAAAGAAATCGGCCTATTCAAGAAACACCTTGAAGTTCAGAGAACAAGGTGCATTGGAGGACTTATGGAAGTCAGCAACGAGTTAGTTACCTGAGTGGGAACAGGACATGTATTTCCTGTTTTGTCCTGTACTACTTAATGGCTCTGTCATGTCTCAAAAGCATTAGTCCTGCTAAGGGAAACATCCAGGAATACTGTCCTGCTCTGTTAGAGACAAAGCTTATTTTAAGGACCAACAGACAAAACTTCCTTAGTGACCTTCCCCTTCCCTGAGTCCCTCAGGGTACCTGGCACCTGGATCTGGCTCTGCTCAGCAGCCAGCACCCGGCTCACCTTGCGAACACAGTTCAGGACATATGGCTTCCCATTGTCATCCCGATATGCCCCCACACCCAGGTTCATCTTCTTGGAGTTGGTGTCACGTTTGTAAGCTTCTGTCACCCCCAGGATGGGGTCGGGGGGACCCATCTCCACATGGGACCACCATGAGCTGAAGGGAGAAACAAGAAGCTAAGCATGAGGCTTGAGAGCTGGGCAGAGATATGCACCAACAGAAACCCTCAAGGGAAATCTTGTCTTTAAAACCACTGAAAAAGGTACAAATAGTGTTCAGAAAATGACCCAAAAAACCAAACCAAACCATTTAAGTCACATCATATATTGCAGAATGGGTGAAGAGCCTCAGTTCATTGTGGCTGAAGATAACAGACTCCCTGTCAGTCATTAGCATGTTGAAATGCTCCTGTTTGCCTTATGTGCTAACACCACAAAGAGCCCAGGATACTGAAGCCTTGAACTGTTATGCTCTGGACAATTGCGCAGAACCTGCATGTGCAATTGCACAGGTTACTCCCCTCCCAGGAACCTTGGCCAGACTCAGGCAATTGCACAAAGCATAAATATGGAGTCTCTTCCAAACTCCTGGAAAGGCTCTAGTACATGAAAACTAATTTGTTTCAACATTGGCTGACAGAACAAAGATATTTCCACTCCTTGCCCTAGAAACTCTGCCTCCCCATGTGTTGTAGACAAATGCTGTTTTCCAGGAAATCACCGAAGACAGGTTCTTCCCTGTGTGACAAGCTCTGATGTGAAGACCCTTCCCCTGCTGTCAAGCACAAAACCTCCCTGCACCAGGAAGAGCTTTGCATTCCCTCAACACGAGGAGCCACCTGCCTCTGCCCTGCTGGCAGCACACCCTGAAGATGGAGAGGCTCTCTTAATGTCAAGGGCAGAGCAGACCATGCTATAAAAAGAAACCTGTTTTTTCCTTTGGCCACAGTCTCTGCCCTGTCCCACGTCCAGGCTTTGCAGGCCTGCAGACAGCGCAGGAGCAGCGGTGTGGTGTTTTTTAACCTGCCTGGCAGAGGGCTGTGGCTGTCACAGCTCCCTCCTGAAGGCACTGCATGCAGCTCTGAGCGTCCTGACTCACCACAAGCACCTACCCAGGTCCCCCAGCTCAGTGGGGAACAAAGGGTGCAATACAAAGTAGATTGGGTTTATCTCCTGGGGGACAGAACTCAAGCCTTGATTGCTGGAGAAGCACACAGACAGAGGGACATATCAACTTTACTAAGCTTTGCAGCCCAGGAAAGGCTACCTCATCTGATAATAAGATTCTTTCCCAACTTGGGAATGCTGTCCTGGGGCTGGTCCCTGCCCCAGGCAATGCAGACAGCCTGGAGCCAGCACAGGGCCAGCCAGGACTCCTGCTGAGTGTGTAGTGCAGACTCTGTAGGCAGATACAGATCTGTGGGCAGCGGGGTCAGGGGGGTTAAGGAAGCTCCAACTGATCAGCAGAACTCACAAAATCATCTTTCCTTTCCACTCTGTCCCTGTTTTAGGTCCACGTTTACTCACTACAGAAAAAGTTTGCACTGTCTCATGTATGTAGATTCCATCTCATGGAGTCCCAAAGATAATTTGTGCTCTTCAGACTAACTGCTCTTCCCATTTATACACTATTTCAAAAATTTTTAAAAGCCTGTTTCTCCTTTTGACAGGCTTTGAGGAAGAGATAGAGCCTCCTCAGGTAGTTTAAAAATGGAAGATGTGCTTAATGTTTTTTAGACCACTAACCAGTCTTAATTACCTCTTAAGTATAGGATTAGCTTGGACAGGAGGATGAGTCAGTCATGCCATCAACACACACCCTCCAGAGAGGGACAAGGGGCTGCAGCCAGTGTGGAGGGAGTGACCCGGGGAACCAACCTGAGCAGAACACGTCAAGGGGACTGTCAGAGCAAACTCCTGCTGCGGGTTCAGGTGGCTCTGGACAAACTCCTCCCAATGTGTTCCTGGCAATGGGGAGGCAGGGAAAGAGAGGAACATTGTGCAGTAGTGTGTCTCTCTGCAGTTTACCTGGTCTAGGATTACTTTCGTATCAAGGGCTGCAGGAGTCTGGCCATCTATTTTAAAGAGCTGCTACTCTGGAGATGGTGACAGCACCTTCCTTCTGCTGGGCTATTCCCCAAGCAGCTTACAGTGTTTGGAGTATTTAGGTCCCTATCCTGCTAAGGCTTAGGCAGGTCACTGAGTTTTAACATACTGCAATTAATGCTGATCCTGCAGGCATTTAGCTAAGCTGCAGCACTCCAGAGAGTTAAGTACTTTTGTTCTGATCTGGTTTCTGTGTTGGCTTAAGGCACCAAAGGGACTTATTTAGGACTTATTTTCCTGTTCTCAGCATGACTGTTTCCAGGTGAAACAAGACTCCTCTGGTGTTTCCAGGGAGGGGAACTTGCAGGGAGACAGGAAAAAAAAGTCTAGGCTGAGTTGTCCAAACACATCAGGACACCAAAGAGATCACAGAGGTAAAGCTTTCCAAAAGGGGTTTGGGAAAAAGAGATCTAGTAGGCGTCTAAGGCCACAAACCCTAAGACACTGCTACCACATTACTGTTGTCCCTCCACTGCCTTGTATTTTATTTTGAGCAATTAAAAGAACATTGGGCTTGAATAAAGGTCAAAGCTATAAACTGCACATCTCTGCCAGGCCAGAGGTATTCAGTGCAGAAAAGTAACCCGAGGGATACCCAATGTAAGCCAAAGGAAGCACATTGTCTAGCTAAAGCACTTCAACACAGAAGGCCTGGACAGAGTTAAGATGCTCGTCAGAGCTGGCATCCAAATAGTCTCTGTATTCCTCAGCCACGCTGGTCTTCTGAACTGGTTTAATGCACAGCTGCAAGTGCAGTGGGACAGAGAGGGTGGGAAAATGCACCAGGAATTGCATAAATTTGCAACACCTTTCAAAAGTATATGTGGAACTTATGCCTCAAGTGCACAGACCTAAGAAGTGCTTAAGGACTCAAGCCAAGTCCGGAGAGCAAGCATTTACAAGCCCAGTGAAGGTTTCCATTGTGAAAAGGCCAGCCCACGCTCCCTGAGGTACAGCCACACAAGATACTGGATTTCGGAAGCTTTGCCAAAGCCCCCACAGCAGTTCTGCAAGCCGAAGCAGAGTGATGGGCCAAAGGCTGTACGTAAACCACATCTAAAGCAAATATTTACACAAGAACAATGCCCGCAGGCTGCTGGCTACTACAGGGCCTTTCAAGCCTACAAATTCCTTGCCCCAGTGAGCTTGGGGTAGGCTTTCCACCAAGAAAAGTATTTAAATAGCTGTCTTGTGATACATCAGAGCAGCAGACTGAGTTATCACCCTAATTAACATCTGTGTGTCAACGGAGCAGTTTTAACCATTTCCTATCTCTTTATCTTTGTTCTGCTTTCAGAAAGAGCATTCTCAGCACATAGTAATAGTAGCAGCTGGGGCACCACATTATATTGCTGAAGATAAAGAAACAGAAACTGCTAATCAGTGCTTGGCTTCCCTTGTTGCATAATAAGCCTACACAATTCCTGAACAGGAAAACGGGGGATGTGCACGGAGGCTCTTTACCTACAAAACTTAGCAACCTCTCTTGGGTGACCTCAATGCAATTTGGTAATTTATAGTTTGCTGTATAACAAGCTTGAGAAAATCAAAGCTTATGCCAGCAGGCTCCATACCTTTCACAGGCCTGCTACACTCCATGGGCACAAAACACAAGTTCTAAACAGCTGCTCTTCTGTCCCTGCCGAGAAGAGCCAGAAGGCTGGCTTAGAAGCAGTAGTGACTGCTGGAATGGGGATAAAAAACCCACTGCTTTCCTGCTCTGATGTAGGCTGGAAACTGTTCATAGAGACTTCCCCACTAGCGAGAACCAGGAGTCAGAGGGTTCTGGAGAGCAGCAAGGTCTCATCCACATCCCTCTGCACACTCTGCTCCTTGGCATCTGGTCTCAGTGATGTTCCCAGCCCCATGGCTCTCCGGTCAGCTGTACTTTGTGGAAACTGTTCTGGACTTTTCACACAGCTCCAGCAGCTGTGTAGCATCGTTCTATGCAAACCTCTGTGGACCAGAGGCGGCAGAATCCAGAGCTGCCAGTGCAGGACTGGTCCTCACAGAAACACGGTCACTCCCACCCTGCTCCTGCCAGGGTTTCTACCCCTGAGGGCACAGCTCTAGCACAGCCAGCACTACTCCCATGGATCCGGGGATCCATGAGAGCACAGCCAGTCTCCACGGATCATGGAGTAACTGCAGACCTGCTGCCCCATGCATGATGTCCAGGTCCACTGCACAGAGCAGAGGTCCCTTTGGTCTCACTACATAGGGCAGCCAGACAGCACCACCTCAGCCCCATTTCACAGCACACAGAATCCTGGAATGGTCTGGGTTGGAAGAGACCTGAAATATTACCTTGTCCAAACCCCTGCCATAGACAGGGACACCTTCCACTAGACCAGGATGTCCCAACCTGGCCTTGAACATTTTCGGGAATGGGACTGGCACAGTTTCTCTGGACAACCTGTGCCAGGGCCTCACCACCCTCACAGGGAAGAATTTGTTCCTAATATCTAATCTAGCCCTGCCCTCTGTCAACTTAAATCCATTCCCCCTTGTCCTGGCACTCCATACCCTTGTCAAAAGTCCCTCTCCAGCTCTTTTGTAGCCCCTTTAGATACTGGAAGACCACAATTAGGTCACCTCGAAGCTTTCTCTCTTCCAGGTTGAATAACCCCAGCTCTTTCACCCAGCCTTTCCCCATAGAAATGGTGTTCCATTCCTCTAATCATCTTTGTGGCCGTCTCTGGACTTGCTTGCACGATGTCCTTCCTGTGCTGGGGTCACAAAAGTGGATGCAGTGGTGCAGGCAGGGTGTTAGCAGAGCACACCAGAGGGGCAGAATCCTCTCCCTTTACCTGATGCCTACGCTGCCGGTGATGCAGCCCAGGACATGGTTGGTTTCTGCCCTGCGAGCGCACATGGCCGGAGCACGTCCAGCCTCTCATCGACCACATCATTCGTGCCCTGTAGCAACGTACACCACTAGCAACACCTCAGCCCAATCGCTTATGGCAAAGGGTGTCCCCAACCCATCGGTCAAGGCACAGGGTGTCCCCAGCCCATCGTTAAGGCACCGGCTCCCCCGGCCCCGTTTCTCGGGGCTCCCCGGTGCCTACGCGCCCTCCACGGCGGCACCTCAAGGGCAGGCGGGGGGCGCCGGGCTGGGCCGCAGCCAATCAGAGGGCGAGGATCCCCCTCCCCAGCCAATCCGAGCGCGGTCCGTCCCCCCGGCAACCCCCTTCCCCAGCGCGGCGTCACCCGCTACCGCTCCCCGCAGCCTCCCCCCACCGCCACCCCGGAGCGGGGCTCAGCCGCGGGAAAACCCCTCCGCCGAGACCGCCGGGCGGCCCCAGGGGCTGCGCCACCTCTCAGCCCTCACCTGGCGCGGGAGGCGGCGGCGGCGAGGCGCGGGGCGGCGAGGAGCCG
>VWYP01026710.1:488895-500941 GCA_013400435.1 Pycnonotus jocosus | reverse complement strand
GCTGCCCTCCCCGCCGATTTTTTGAGGAGCGAAGTGTCCCGCCCGCCCCGGGACTGACCGTCCGCGTCGAAGTGCCGCCAGATGTCGAGGAACTGGGAGGCGGTGAGCTCGGCCAGGTGGAGGTGCGGGGCCTGCTGCGGGCCGGCCATCCCGCTCCCGATCCCGCTCCCGATCCNGGGATACCGGGACAGGGGGACACCGGGATACCGGGACAGGGGGACACCGGGGTACCGGGATACCGCGACAGGGGGACACCCGGACACCGGGACACCCGCACAGAGGGGCGCCGGGATACCGGGGGAGGGGGGACAGCCGGACAGCGGGACAGTGGGATACCCGGACAGCAGGACACCGGAACAGCGGGATACCCAGATAGGACAGCAGGGTATTGATATATCAGGACACAAGAACATCGGGATACAAGAACATTGGGACACCAGGATACCGAGATACTAGGACACCGGGACACGGCTCCCACAGTGCTGGCCCTTGGTGGCTTTGGGGGTTGGCTGTAATGTTGGCATACCAGGACGTTAGGACACCTGAATACCAGGATACTGGGACACTGGCAGCAGCTCTGGGCACTGGAGTCGGCAGCCTGTGTCCTGACACTTGTCCCTCCCTGCCTTGTCACCTAACCCTACTCTTTCACCTATGCTGCCCCATGACATCTACTCCTGCCCTGTGTCACCTCTCCTTGCCCTGTGCCACTTACCCTTGTCCCACATCACCCACCCTGCTTAATGTCACCTATCCCTTTCCTGACACCTAGCCCTGCCCTGTCACTCTGCCCTGCTGCCTCCTCCTGCCTGTCACTCCATTCCTTCCCCAAGTCCGTGTATCCCTTCCTGTGCCACCGAGCCCCACCCCAGTCACCATGTCCATGCCCTGTGTCACCACACCTGTATCACTGTCCCCCTGCCTCATAGCAGCTTCAAGGATCATGATTTGCTGGTCCTGGCATGGGGGAGCAGGGCAGTGGCAGTCCCTATGTCACCACCACCAAGGGACCATGCAATGGCCACAGCAGGGCTGTCACTTGTGCCCATGGCTGGAGCAAGGACACAAAACTTGGACACTGCAGCCATCTTTTGGAGGAAAAACCATGGAATCCTCAAATCAAGGCTCTGCCATCCGTGCTGGAGCAGGGCTCCTTGGGGGACAGAAGGGATGCTCAGCCCAAAACACATTTCTCACCCTGGCTCCCCTTGCTGCTCACCAGCTCATTGCAGGATTTTCTTTTCCCAAGTTTTCCCAAACAGCAGGGAAGTTTCCAGGCCCAAACAAAACAGCCACACATGGGGTTTGTCACTGGCTCCAGCGCAGCCTGCCCAGGGGAAGCGTTGCCATGGCTACAGTAAAAAAAAATAATTCAGATCCAGCAAGAAGGCTGAGCCGATGGAAGTGCTTAATTAAAGATGAGAAGGCATCAGGGAAGTTCAGATGTGCGCAGAGCAGGGACGCAGTTGGCAGCAGGCAGCTGCTGGGAGTTATCCGGGGCACTGCCCATCCTGTCGGGTGCTGCTGCCTCTTATTTTTGTCTTTTGGCTGGAAGCACGGGGGGATGAGATGCTCCCTCCCAATGGCAGGGGCCTGGAGCAGCTCAGTGCAGTGGAGATGGAGCCACTCCTGGCTGTGGGAAGCTGAGGCAGGGTAGGACACAGGACCTCAGGCATGGGAAGAGATGCTGTGCCAGCATCCCATGAGAAGAGCCACACCGGGATGCCGAGCAGTGTGATGGCCTTCTCCTTCTCCCTGCTGCACAACGCAGCCTTCAGGTACACATGGGACACTGAAGGGTGTCCTGTGTATTTCCATTCACATTTCCTGTGGCTTGGCACAGAAATTAGTCCAAAAAAGCTTCTTTTTTTTTTTTTTCTTTTTTTTTTCTTTTTTTTTTTTTTCCATTATTGCAGAACAATTTTCCCCAGCAGAGCCCACTGCTTTCCTGTCCCACTGCCTCCAGAGCACATTTTTCCTGGGAGCTGAGAGGGGACACTCACTGCTTCTGCAGGGCTGGGTTTAGGGATGTGACCCCAGTTGTGCCCAGGCAGGGGAGAGAATTGGGCACAGGGACCAACACTGGTCCATAATCTGCTCCACTGGGACCAGAGCTCCAGCCAAGCACAGGGATGGCTCTGGGTCACCAGCCCATCACATTCATGCTGCTCAAAGACACCGACCTCTCTGCTGACAAAGAGCCAAGGTTGCTTCAAGTTGGGGCCTGGGAGCAATATTTGGGCTCCAGGTGCACTCCCCCCCTTCTCTGGGGAAATGCTTCCCCAAGCTGCCTCTGAAGCAGCTGGAGGGGCAAGAGGGGCTCATTGCTGTAGGAAGGGATTTGTTAAGATTGAGAAAGACTTTTAGAGAGGGCTGTGAATCTTCAGGAAAGGAAACAATGGTGGTTGTGGTGCTGTTTGAAGCCATCTCCCACACGGGTGTCCAGGCACCAGGGATGTCCCTTCTGAGGGAGAAAAGGCTGGATAGTTCCCTCCAGCCTTCACCACTGTCCCACCACCTGGGTATCAGGAAAAGATTCTTCACCCAGAGGGTGGTTGGGCACTGGGACAGTCTCCCCAGAGAATAGTCACAGCACCAACCCTGACAGAGCTTAGGAAATATTTGGACAACACTCTCAGGCACATTATGGGATTCTTGGGATATCCTGTGCAGCACCAGGCATTGGAGTTGATGATCGTTGTGGGTCCAACTTAGGACAATCTATGATTCAATCTGAACATGCCATCAGATTTTGGGAAGAACAGACCATCATGCTGTTTACAGAGCCAGGACTTAATTCAGCAACACACTGAGATCAACCCACTGCCATGATCCACATCGCTCCCTCTGCTCTGCACGTTCAGCACAGCAGGGGAGAGTTTAGTTCTTTCCTGCAAATGAAATCCTTGCAGTGAAGACCCAAAGCTTTTGGAAAAAAACCCCAAACAACATACCACTATAGCAGAATCTCCTTAATTCAACTGGTTTTCAATAAAGAGAAACATCTAAGGGAATTTTGATAACTTGAAGGCAATGCACACGCTCACTGCTGAGCTCAGACAGCACAGGTTTGTAAAAGCTTTCTGATTTATTTTCAAATAGGAAAGAATGCAAAAGGCAAACATCATGTAAAAAAATTAGGAAACCGAGGCTTGCAAAGGAAACAGGATGAATCACACCATCAGATTTTTTGGGTCACAGGGTTGTTTCTCAGATAACAGCAGAGATCTCTACTTAAACACTCAGGTTATGGTCCAGCCAAGGGCTGTGGCAGAGGTTTCTCCTCTTGGCCTCACACTTTTAGGTGAATCTCACATGAAGGCATCAGTATAACACCTCTGTCTTCTCCAGGGGACTGGAAACAGCAGGACCCTGTGATCTGGAAAGCTTTCTCTGGACTGATGAGCAAGGAAAAAGAAAAGGCTGGCACAGAGGATGAGGCAGACTGGCTCATGAGTCCATGGCTGTGAATAAAGGAGGAGCTGTTCCAGCTCTGCCCTGCACTGACACAGGTGTTCCATGTGTCCCTTTGCCACAGGTAAGCCCCATGGGACAGCCCATGCTGGTGGCATTCTCTAATCAGGCAGCACCTGGGCTCACTGCCAACCACAGCACTGAGAAATCCAGGATCATCACATCATTTGGGGCTCTTTTACCACTTGTCAGGTGTCTTAGCTTTTCATGCATCTTTCAGCTTATCCTCATGACCACAATGCCCTAGACTTCAGAAGCAGGTAAGTGGCACAGAGCACAGGAATGAAGAAAGCTGTGGTTGTCATTTCAGCCATGAATGTTGCCAGAAACCACCAAAAGCACTAAACAAAAGGCAAAGCATCACAGGAACTGTGTCCTGCTTCTAGTATAGATGACTTGCTGCTCTGGTCAAATGTTGGTCCTGTTTATCCTGAGCTTTCAGTTCTGGTCCCCCAGGGATGTGGTGCTATGGGGTTTCCCTGGGTTATCCTCCATCCTGGGGATTGGATGTAGGGGGAGCAGTTAAGCACCTCCTTTCCTTCTAACCAGTGGCATTGGCACAGCAATGGATCCTGAAATGGATCCAGCAATGGATCCTGAAAACACACACAGTTTTCAGGATCACAGCAGGTCTTATTCCCTCACAGTTCCCTCCCCACATATCTTACCCATTTTACATCATTGTATTTCAGACTTCTGAAATTCATCAGCAGTAAAAAAAAATCAAAACTGTATTAAAAGTATCTCTAAAGCCAGACAAGCTCACTGTGTTAATTTTTGTATTTCCCCTCTTGCCTGCAAATGAATCAGATCCTTTCCAAAGTGCCCAGGGCATCTTCCTCTTACCATTGACAGACACTAAAATTGGGATATTCATGCAAAGTTTGGGCTATATAAGCCAACTCTAGGCAGCAGAAGACCCCCAAACTGTTTAAGGGCTGAAAGAAATGATGAATTTTAGAATTTGGTTTGTTTGGGTTTTTTAACAGACATAATTTGCTGAAGACTTAGCTGTACAGTGATTTTCAGTTTCAATTTTAAGTTGCATTTCAGCTGTATTCAGACACAAGAGCATGGTATCTGCCTCCGGTGCAGCTGGAGAGAGGAGCAGACCTGGCTTGCTGAAAGCAGGTGCTGCTGCCAAGCTCCTCATCATCTCAAACCCTGCCTGAGAAGCACCAGCACAACAGCAGGGTTTTTTGGATGCTTCTCTTCACATCCCAGCCCAGCCTGACTCTGATTAATTAATGGAGTCTGCTGAAATCCCAGCCTTAGCTACTCTGGCTGCTGCTAGCTACAGTGAGCTGCACAGCTGCCTTCCACTCCCACTTGAGAGACTTTGTATTTACCAAGTATTAATTAGATGAACGTGAAGCACCATTTTCTAGGCAGGGGAAATTATCTGCTCTCTCCCTGCCCTGTAACAAGCTCATACTGGGACAAGTCTGAAAGGGGAGCAGGTAGAAGTGGATCCTTCTTGCTCTGCACATCTGCCACTTTTCATATTTCCCTGCTTGTGCTGCCCCTCTTGACAAGCACTTCACTCCTGCTTGATCTGGAAAGGGAACAGCAACATGAAAGATGGAGCTGGAGCCTCTTTCTCTTTGCAGATTACCACCAGAGCTGGTCCCAGAGACTGTCCTGACAGTCAGACCCACCAAATGGGTAGAGCTGCTGTCTCTGAGGGCTCCTCCAAGTGCCAGGAGCTGCTGAGCAAGTGACTCTGCCAGAAAAGCACAAGCAATGAATCCTTCCCCTCCACAAGTCCTCCAGACTAGGCTGGGCAGATATTTCTCAGGGCTTGGCCACAGGTAACATCACCGAGGAGGAGAGAAAGGGGCCACCCCAAGATCTCCCCTACACCTGAAGTGCTACCATTTAATGGAAAATATTCACAGCACAACTGTTCCTCCTGGTGGCAACATCTGCACCATGGATACTGCAGCTGACACCAGTAATTGCAGCATGAAAGGCTTCAAGCAAATACCCATCTGGAAAAAATGGAAGAAATGTCATGGAAGGCTGAAGGCTGTGATGGAGGGCGAGCATCAGGGGTAAACAACTGGTCAGCTAAATTTAGGGAGGCAGGTTGGGAGCTCTCCATGACCGGTTGGGTGTCTTCAGTTCAGACCACTGAGTCAACCAAAAACATTTAGCTATGACAGTGATGGGCTTTATAGAGAGCTACAAGATAAATGAAGGGAAAAAGGTTATCTAATAATTACCGTCACTGTTTCACATCCAGCTGCATTCACAGCTCAGCTTGACCTTTGAGGAACAATGAATAATGCACCATTCTGGTGAATATTCCCCCTTTCTTGACAGAACGTCAGCACACTGGTTAAGGGAGAACCTCTCCTGTTTGTCCTTTACTGTTTGGTTCAATTTCTTTATGTAAGAGGATCAAGAAAGTCCGAGAAAAATATCATACCTGTTTCAAAATATTTCCCCTGTAATTTCACATTGCTAAAATCCACAAATCATTGGTGCTCCAAAATCTGCTGCAGGGACAGCAGCAAAGCTCATGTGAAACATGGGATCAAACTGATCTATCTTTGGCACCAACAGGAAACCAGCCTGCAGTGCTGAAGCCACTGATCTCCAAGACATCCAGAAACTGATCAAAACCAGGGAGAGACAGACCTGGATTCTGTTTCCAGATTGGCAATGTTTACATGGTGCACAGGTAAGCCATGCCTTGTGCTGAGCTGAATTTTCATGTCCTGCTAAATTGGTCAATGAAACAGAATAGAGAGGTTTGAGGGGTGATGGGGATGTGCCGCATTGTAGCAAACAGCTACAGAGCTCTGCAGCTGGTCATGAGGAGCCAAGGCTGAGCAAAGAGAGGGCTTTCTGGGATACCTTCTGGGAGGGGAAGGTCACACAACCCCATGGCAATGCAGTGGTTTCCCAAGCTGTAAAATCAATTGCAATTCGCCTGCTCTGCACCATTGCTTGTTCCAGGCAGATCTCATCTTTAGTCTGGCCTGTTTCATGTATCCAAAACTCTTTTTGTGAGCTTCCTCTGGCTTCAGACCAGGCCCTACCAAAGCAGGCACCAAGCCCCATGACCAACTCTTGACCTGGCTCATGTGCAATGGGGAGCAGAGACTTGGGGCAGGAGGGTGCCCCAAGAGAGACAGCTGGAGGTCACAGTACAGGGGGCTGTGCTGACACTGGGGTTTGGGAATGTGCCAGAGTGTTAAAGAGGCAGTAAGCTGTTTTGGTCACTGGCTATTAATGAGGGAATCATCCTGGCGAAATTCAAAGCAAAATTCTGCACCTGATCAGATAAAGCAAAAAGATCAAAAGGTCTATTTAAAATCTGGAGAGAAGGGGACAAACCCCCCCCAACAGCTCTCCCCCAACACTTGGTAGGGTTCACACATGTTATGATATGAAGGATTAATGGCTGGAGGTCATGGAGAGCTTGTGCTTTCCCCCAGCTTCCCAAGGAGGTGAGTGACCAGCTTCTGCAGGGCCTCAGCCCGGACCACCGAGACGCGCAGCACTTCCTCGTGGTTGGCTTTCTCTTGGCTGTCGTAGCTCATCACTGCTTTGTTGGTGATGAGGGAGATCCCAAGGACTCGGAGGCCACAATGCCTGGCCACAATTACCTCTGGGACAGTGCTCATGCCTACAGTAGGAGAGGAAAGAACCAGAATGAGTCAGGATTTACACCAAAACAAGACCTCTCCAAGGCTGCAAACCACGACCCTACCCCCAAGCACACACCCTTGTCCCATTCCCCCCAGATCTGTGTCTGAACTCTGTAATAGTTAAGGGCTGTGATATGTACAAGGTTCAAATAGCTGCAGCACTACAATTACAACTCTGCTCAGCACAATAAAACTCCTGCATTTGATCCTTGTGCCACAGCTTCCTCCTCAAGATGTATCAGACTGCTTGCAGACTTGGTAAGGAAGTTCTGATGTGCTGTGTCATTTGGCTCTTCCTTGGCTAAAAAAGCTATTGCAAACAGAAATGGCTTTGAGGGGAGCTGAGCTCCTTTCCTCACACACAATGAATCTGCAGGTATTAATGAACAGACTTCCATGAGCCAGGAGTCATGGAAGGAATCATAGCTGGAGGAATCATATGGATCATGGCACTTAGGCTTCTTGTACATAGTTGGGAAGGTATCCATGATTACCATCCCTAAACAAGACTCATAAGGAGGGCTGGATTGTAGAGAAAAAGCACAGTGAAAATCTCTACAGTGTCAGAATTAGAGGAAAAATACTAGAAAAATACTTCATTTTTATTGGGCCCCTCTCAGTCCTCCTGAAGTGGAGCCATCTGAACATGAGAGATTTTGTGTTTGGGAAATAAACACAAAGTTGTGCTAAGATCCTTGTCCTGTGCAGCTGTAAGCACAGAGACTTTCTGCAGATCCTCCCAGGAGCTGCACTAAGCCACTGCAGAATGAAGCAGAAATACACAGAGCTCATTTCTCCAGCCCCAGGAGATTTAGAGAGTCAAAGACTGAAGCAAGTCAGCCTTGAAGCAGAATTAACTGTTCAATGCATGTGCCCAAAGAACCCTGGCAGCCCAGCCTGGCAGCTCACCCACAGCATCAGCTCCCAGCGCCTGCAGCAGGCGGCACTCAGCGATGGTCTCATAGCAGGGCCCGGTCAGCATGCAGTACACTCCTTCCCTGGTGAATCCCAGGAACCCCAGCTCCTGTGCACTCTCCTTTGCCAGGCCAAGCAGGTCTTGTTCATAAGCATCTGACATGCAGGGAAACCTCACTCCAAACCTGAAAGGCAGTAAAGGACACGGCCGTGTGATAGTGCTACTGCTCTCTCCATCAGAGTCCAGGGATGGTCATTCTTTGGAGAAAAGGGAATTGTGAAGGGCAGAACTGCCATGGATGCAATCTCTCTCATTCCACTGTTATCATCAGGTAATTCTGCCATCAGTCATGGAATCATTTGGATTGGAAGGAACCTTCAAAGGCCATCTCATCAAAACCCATGCAGTGAGCAGGGACACTTTCAGCTAGATCAGGTTGCTCAGAGTCCTGTCCTACCTGACCTTGAATGTTTCCAGGAATGGGGCACCTACCTGGGCATGAAATTCCTGCTCGATCTAATCACCTAAGACTGTCAGCACACAGAGGCTACAGCTGTTGGAAGGTCTGGCACTACTTCCCTACTGCAGGAACCCTTCTGGAATGGTATTTCAAGGGCTTCTGTCTCTAGCAAGCAATGATGGCCAGTTGTCTCTCTGCTCATCATGACTTTTAAACATTCCCCACCAGACAGTTGCTGCTCTTTGGGCTCCCTGAGGCACAGAGTCCCTCAGGCTGTCCCTGAGTGGGGGTTTGATGGAGCATCAGTCCCTACATTTAAGGCCTATCACAGCAGGCAGCTACTTTACATCTTGGAGCTTCAGGGCCATATTTCAGGTAGCTTTCATCTTCTGCTTCAGGACTGGGTCTTTTGCTTTAGGTCTCAAAGTAGCAGCCTGGTCCTGCTCCTGGTGGAAGGAATTCTGCTCTTTACTCAAGGAGAGCAGAAGTAGATGGCAAAGATTGTTATGCTGCCACTGAGGAAATCCGGAAAATAAACTCCCAGCCGTGTTCACCAACACAGTTCAGTAGGAGTGGACCAGGTCCCTCATTTATGCTCTCAAAGCTTCTGCTTGTTTACATGTTCTTCCAGCTGAATGCTTAGGGCAGTAGGTGGCTTATTTTGTTTTTATAAACACTATTATATAAATAAAAACAAACTTTCCCTTCTGGTCTAAGGCAATAAGTATTCATCACCATGAAAATTGCTTCCCTTTTCTGAAGGATGGCCAGCAATGCAGAAGCCCAATTTCTAATTTATTAAAAAAATATTATTTCCACATCACTTCATTGCCTCTAGTTTTGCTCTGCTGTGCTTAGATAAATCCTTCCTGGTAGCTCAGCTGGACAAGATTTTACAAGTTTGCTCAGCTAAATCTCTGCAATACTTTGAAACCTGATTCATAAAGACCTTTTGCCCATTTGGATGCCGTGGTCAGCAGTACAAAAGTCACCTCCCAGAGCACTGCAGTCTTCACCAAGAAGCTGCTTTTGGGAGGCAATGAGGTAGCTATGCTGCCTTTGAACGTTGTCCAGGTGCAGTTATTTGATTGGAGTTTCTCCTTCTGCTCCAGAGCAATTATGCAAGTCCAGAGAGCTTTAAACACTCCATGTGGCTTCCCTGCTTTTGATCACTTTCCTCCAACCCACGGCAATACCTACAAAAATCTAAAGATGTTCCACTTCAAATGGGTACTGTCCTCTTGCCATGGAATCACAGCACAGTGACTGTTTCTCCTGAGGGAGCTGCCAGCACCTTTCAGATTCTTTCAGAAGCAAGAGCCAGGTCTGCTGTTACATCAGGAAGGAACCAACTGAAAACCAGGCAGGCCACCTTACTCTCAGCAGAACTTTCTGGAAAGATCTGAGGACAATCCAGATGCCTGCCCTGCAAACCTGCCCAGTTTTCAAGATGGGCCTTTCCCCTTACCAGTCTGATGGTGCCTTGGAAGGATTTTGGGATCATAAATTCATTTTGGAAGGGACCTCGAGGTCATCTAGTCCAGCATCCTGCTCAAAGCAAATCTAAATCTGGTGGCAACTGCAGTTCAGGGATGAGGATATGTTAGAAGCTCCTCTCTGCACTCTCCATAAGGTAAAAATTCTGCTACACAGTCAGTACAGGAAATCTGACTTCCTAGTTCAGCCAGAAGCAGGTTGCTCTTATAGATCTCAAGGTCTCTGAAGAAGGTACCAAGACAACAACCTCTGATCAGAGCGATGCCTTCAGTGAATACAAAGGCACCCCAGTTTAAAGACCTGGATACAGCAGTGGTGTTTAGGAAATTCAGAGGTTTCATCTTTGCTCTGCCCTCCACTTACTGCCTGGCTTCTGCTGACCCATTCCATCACACCAGAAATGGCTGTTGATAAACGCAGGCTGGAGACAGCACAATTCACTGATTGCTCAGTTAAGAGGAACCAACAGAGAGAGGGGCTGATAAGAAGATGAGCAGTGGGTGTCTTTAGCAGATGGTGCAGCTGGTCATGTCAGGAGAAGGATCAGAAGCCTACTTGTACAAAACAAAACCTTCTGGGGGTTTGTGTGTAAACTCCTTGTAGGCTTGTAAAAGTAAGCAACAGCAAAGGGAAGGCAGGGCAGGTGGCACAGCACACAGAGCTACTGCTGTAACTCTTCCCTTGTGGTTACCTGGAACCAAACTCTCTCTCTCAGTCAATATCTGTCAGTAGGGACAACTGGCAGTCCCAGCCTGTGGCTGAAGGAAGAAAGGATTAATTGGTACCATGGAACTGATCCCTTCTTACTTACCTCTCATCATTTGGTCCACGCAGAGGATTCTGCCCTCCCAAGCCAAGCAAGCTGATGTGATCCTTTATGAACATGATGTCCCCCACCTGGAAGTGGGGGTTCAGTCCTCCAGCAGCATTTGTGACAATCAAGATCTCCACCCCCAGGAGAAAGAACACCCTGATGGGAAAGGTGACCTACAAGAACCAAAAGCATTTGTGCAATGAGTATCACAGTCAGCAGACAGCTACTGCTACTACATTTGTAATATCACATTTTGTGGATGCAAAGAGTCTACACATGGAGACAAAACAACCTTCTTCAATTTTAAACACTCCTCTAATTAAATAGAAGGTTAATGCTTTTTAAACAAATTAAACATAATCTTGCAATGGAATAAAATCTTGCATTAAAATCCAAGACCACACTTCCTAGAGTTGCATTAAGGTCAAATAAAGGTGGTACAGAAAGAACACACAGATAGTTTTTGCTCACTGCCAAGGTCTTGCAGAGATCAAACCACTGTGCTGATTGAAGTAACTACTTATGCACAGGGACTTGGAGAGCAATCCAAAGTTAAGGAACAATTGGAAGCTGGAGAAAAAAAAATTAAGTAGTTTGATTTTGAGGAGTCACAAAGAAATTTGGATGATACCTGCTATCAATCAAATCCTACTGTGAGCAAAAAATTTCCTAATAATGGACACCACTTCTTCAAGAAATTAGTTAATTTTAATAGACAACCATGTCTTGATAAAGTTGGTTTTGTACTGAGTGATTTTAAAATAGTTGTTTTTCTATAAGAAGTTGAGTGGTGCCAAAAATTACAGTTTATATCCAAATGCAAACAACCTCAACGTAAAAAGGCAAATCTCAGAGCTATCCAAATTTAAAAAGAGCCAATAAACAAATATTATTGTTGTTTTCTAGCAGAAAAGTACATATGTGGACAGTAGGTAACATAAATCTCCACACATTCCAGTATGTTAGCTGGGAGATTATAGAAGCTTGCAGTAGCCTGGGAACCTTTTCTAGGGGAAAAAAAAACCAACCAAAAAACATAAACTATACAAATGCAACAGAAGATTAAAATAGATTATTCTTATCAAACTTTTCTGGTTGCTGATTTAAATCATGATTAAACTAACTAAGTTAAAGCATGTAAATTAATCTGCCTTCTATGATAAACTATTCCTCCCTGAGAGAGTAGCAGGGTCAGCCAATTTTTGTGGCCGTGCAGCATCACCTTC
>VWYP01026710.1:477362-488884 GCA_013400435.1 Pycnonotus jocosus | reverse complement strand
TAAGAAAGATTCATTTCAAGAGCAACATAAATTCATTGCAAGAGCTAACATCTTGCAGCTAGATAACAAGGCAAGCAGTCACTTCTGCAGCTTTTACAACACATCTCCCCTACGTGAATATTTTCCTTAAGGAGAGAGAACTCACCGTGCTGAAAGAGTAGCCTTCGTAAGAGTGGAAACGTCCCTGCATGCAGACGCAGGGCTGCCCGTTCAGCTCCCCAAACACCAATCTGCCAACATGCCCTGCCACTGGAAATTAACACAGTGTCAGTTTAGTTACAGGTCTCAAGGACTTTGGCTTTAGAGTGATCTGTTAGTCGATGATTTTGTTTACCGCAGGGCCAAGCACTACAAAAGCAGGAGCTGGAAATGAAATAAATAACTACATATTTCTGTGCTATGATATTTATGGGGTTTTTTTACTGTGAACACACATTTCATCAGTGTGGGACTGGTTTGCAGACTTGAGCGGTCCCTGTGCGAGGCTGTGCTGCAGGCAGCTGGTGGGTGGGGCGCTGATGCCCTGAGCTGTGCTCACCCGTGCTCCGGGGGAAGTGAGGGATGTCCTCGTACCGGAAAACTTTCTTGTTATCCAGCAAATCAGCCAGACCTCCCAGCCCAGAGCCGCAGATGATGGCGATCCTGGGCTGCTGGGCAGCACGGGCACGCAGCCACTCTGCTGTTTCCTTATACACCTCGTAGCTGTTTCTGCAGGGGGAGAACAGGTCAGTGAGATTATCAGCCCATTCAAAGAACGAGCTTCAAAGGATAAAAGTCCTTAAAAGGTGCAGAGAAAAAGGAATTTCATTAAGACTATAATAATAGAAGCTTCACTGCTATTATTGAAGATGTATCACTTTTAATCTCATGTATTTTACCCCTGACTACAGGGAAATCATTTGAATCCCCTTGGCTGGTTTCATTCTGTAGATGAAGAATGGCTAATGATACCTAGATCACAGAAATGTCACAAGGCATAACCACTCCTGCTTCTGATGGGCTCTGGTCTCTCCTGAATTACTGAAGAAAGGCAAAAGCACAGTTAAACTGAGAAAATCCAACCTAAATGAGTGTGCATGGAAATGTCCAGCCTGTAATGGGGAAATCCAAGTGTGGAGCTCTGAAGACACCTGAACAACACAGCTGGAAGGCTGTGCTGATGAAGGAGTCATCTGTCATCTACAGTAGGTAAAGATCCAGGTAAACTTCTGAGACATGAGTCAAGCATCATCTACAGAGATGGAGAAGCCAATCTCTGTAAGTGTTGAGTGCCATCAGCTCCCACTGCTTCCATCCAGGCTGGTACCACATGTCAGACACCCACCTACCTTCTCCATACCTCGTGCCTTCAGTACAGAAGGATAAACAGGGAGATCTTACACAGCCTCTTCTCTCCCACAGAGTGGGCATGGGATCACACCTTCAGTTCAGACATAGCCAAAAGGGCCAATGACATCAGTCTCCATCAAAACAAGTGAAAACCAGGAATCTGGGCTCCAGATCTTAGACTGATTCAGAGAGGCACCAAATACCTTGGTTAAAAGTCTTATCCAGCAGGGAACCCCACTGCCTGAAGGTGGGATAGAAGTTGGCATTACAGTGCCTGTTGTATATCTGTCTCATGGGAAGGGAGAAGAGTTCAACTCTTAACCTCTTAGCCCAGTATTCAGATGCCTTAATCACAGTTTTGAAACAATCAATATCAAAATAATCCTATAATCCTGTTTCCAATAGGACGATGCAGATTCTTTATGAAAGTCAATATCAAGGTTGACTGGAAGCTATCCTCAAAAGCAGGGGTACTAATAAGCAGTTCTTGGAAGCAACTCAATCATTACCATTGATGAGTTGAATTAATGATTGTACATGATAGAGGACTGGGTGCTGGAGAGAACCAACACAAGCAGGGGCAGCGGTTCTCTCTATGAAAAGCTGATCTCATTACTGACAGGTGAGAAAATCAGATACCGTGAGGCTGCAGGTGATGTAAAATTGACTGCAGGTGGTGTTAAGCAGTCCAGGAATGTTTCTTTTGGTCTTTTTTTATCAAGTCTCTTGTTTCAACAGGTGTAAACCTTAGTAATGCTGTGATGCTGCTCTCAGCAGTCTTAGAGGACAGATAGAAAAGCTTTCAAAGTGATGCTCCTCACTCCAGGAGGTCTCAGGCCACTAAAAGGATTTGATTGTCTGTGTACAACTGGTTCCTCTAACTGAAGTACCAGATATTGAAACAAAGGTTCTCAGTTCTATGCTTTTTCTTTCTTTATACTGACAGGGTCAGTAGTTACTGCACAGGTGTTTTCTGTAAGCATTAATCTCTTAGCTATATAATTACTACTCTAAGTCTTATCCAGCATATGATAAACCAAACTTATGGTCCTAGTTACAAACTGTGATGTCAAAAATACCCAGAAATGTCATAAACCTGCAATCCAATGGGAAGTAATAACTTCCATACACATAGATTAAAATAAAGAGTCATACTTAGCTGAAGTACTTTTCAAAGGAAAAGTTTGGAAATGAGAGAGTTTATTTACCATCACATACAGAATTTTCTAAGTGTATCATGAGCTCCTGAAATAAGCAGGAGCTGTGAAAGTGACATTAATAAAGACTACACTTGACTACGTTATCACTTGCTCCCAGACAAAAGCTTTAAAAGTACTTTACATACATTAATGAACAATTCCCCATAACTTCTCTGTTGAATAACTGTAATCCTTGTTTAGAAATTCAAGGGAACCAAGAGAATTTATATGTAATACCCAAGCTTTTGACATACTTCTGGCAGCCATGAGCAAAGAACAAGGTCACGAGGGTCTGCTATTCCTCATGATCATAATACTGCTTATTTCAGTATTTTTTTTCAAAAAGTGCATAAACCATTGCAAAATAACATTAAAGAATGGATAATATTCCTATATCCTCAGAAATTTTAGGAATGTGGGATGGAACCCATTCAATATCTGCTGAAGACATCAGGATTGGCTGAGCTATGCCAAGTTTTTTCCTTTTAAACAGAAGATATTAAAATACTTCTTAACCAAAGAAGTAAATCTCCAGTGCTGCATATGTTTCCTTGCCTGAAAGGAGCTCCAGCAAGTGCACAGGGGCCTGGCAGAGCCCTGTCCATCCCAAAGGCTTTGGGCACATCAGAGCTGTCCCCAGTGCTGAGAGCACAGCGATGCCATTTAGCTTTCAAAAACCTTCCGGATGACATCAAAGGGACTGGCAAGCACTGATAATTTCTGAATGCAAGGGAGATACCTGCTCAGCAGGAGCAAAGCGGGAGTTTGACCTGTGGGTCACCAAACAGAGTGTTTGGCCTGGAACTGCATGAGCACAAGGCCTGTGCAAGCTTTTTGACAGCTTGAATTAATACATGCAGCACAAAGGCCCCTCTAGCTGCTCTAACAATGCACACCTAATAATAGTGCTCGGTAACATCGCTTTGGATTAAACCACAGGATCAGCCGAAAACAAAATCCCCTTTTTTGCGATTGCTGTCATCCACTGGAGAAATGCCTCTGTTGCGAAACACAAGACTGTAACCGATGACAGAGTTTTTATGGTATGAAAAAAACCCCACCCTTATTTTGCTTCTAAACTGGCTGAAAGTAAATCCATGTAAAAAAGCAGACATATCCCAACAAGCAGCTAAAGCGTTATGTTTAGGGGCACACGGCTGTACATATTCACAGTCTGTGCCTCTCCACAGGAGGTATTTGCCTCTTCTGGCCCATAACCTCTCACAAGGTCACCTACTTGCTGCCATATTTCATAACACCAGCACCTGCACAGGCAGATGGCCAGATTCCTCTCCCATAATAAGATGTTTACTTCTGAGCCGCCTTTGTCTGACATTTATTGAGTGCCCAGTAGAAAGAAAACACGGAAAAGAAAACAAGGAGGAAAAGCGATGTAATATCGTTAGCCCCATCCTGCTCGGACGTCTGTGCATCCCCTATTTCACAGCACCTTACCTGTTTTCCTCAGCATAGGCCATCCTCCTTCTCCTCTCTGGTTAAACAAAAGAAGGGGATGGTTGCTGGAAATGCAGCTGCAGGGTTGACCAAAGAGCAGAGGCCTGTTGAACCTGTAGAAGCTGCTGCTGTCTCCGGCAGTGAGTCAGGGAGGTGTGTCCCAGCTTCTCTCTGCTGTCCCATGAGCATGTCTAATCCTCGAGTAGGAGTGGCATGGTCAGAACATCTGCTTTTCTGGCCTCACCCCACATGACACACATGCTCTAGAGCTCTGCAGAAAGCTTACACGCATGCACACAGACACCCTGTAATGCAGATTAAGCCTAGAAATTTCACACACATGCACACGACTTTTCAGCGGCTGACAAGGGATCTGCCTGGATTTGCACCTCTTGTGTCACCTGGGAACCAGCTGGAGTCACCTGCTCCCGTGCAATTCAAACCCCTGGGACTGTGCAGACTCTGCGAGATGACCTCTAACACCTACCACTGACACCAGACCTTTCCATACCTCACATCATTACCTTCCCATTCTTTCATGGCAACCAGGGGTGATGACCCATTAGCTCCCCTCAGGGTCTTTTGTTCATATTAAATTGCCTCACCCTTCCCAAAAGGAAATACTTCCTTGAGATATGCTAAACCTCTGTTCAGCAGATTATGGGAGACACAGGAAAGAAGACAGACACCCTACCATCTGTCCCTTCAATTTTAGCCTTGCTGTGTATGAAAACAAATATAAAAACAACCTTGTCATATGAATCTGTTTGTGCATCAGTGTTTGATCCCAACAACTGATGTGAACCACATTTTACAGAGCCAGAGATGTTTCCAAGACAATTGAATGCCAAAAAAATTCAAGAAAAGCAGTGATGAGTAGAGACCTTACACGCCCCAGCTGAAAGGCCACATCTATAATATGCATTCACAGCTTAATAGATCCAAAATGGACATATTGGGGTAGAATTTATAAATATCTCAAGCAGGGAAAAAACCTCAATTAGAACTTGTCAATCCTTAGACAAATCAGCCAGATATTAATGAAAATTCAGAAAACTGGGTAGTACCCACTTCAGGTCTTGGATTTCTTATTTCTTACATTCCTCTTTCTTTTATGATCTTGAAGACCTTGCAGCAAACAGACCATTGGTGCCCCAGAAAACTGTCTCTGAGAACTTTGAAGTCAAACAAGGTAATAAATGCAGCAAGAAAAAGCTAGGCTTTTTTAGAGAGAAATATACTTCATGCTGGAAAGCAGAAACCCAGTGAAGCCAGCACAGGGTGGGAGTCTGCAACAATCAGCAGAATTTAAAAATACAATTCTGTTTTATTTGTTGAGAAATACAGTTGGCACTGAAGAAATAGAAAATGGACCTGAAGAGGAACCAAAATGAGGACCATTCCCGTCAAGTTCTTGACCTCCTCCCTTAAGTTCACGCTTTCATTTCCTTCTTACTTTCTCTTAGAAAGCTTAAAATCCTTCTTCTAAAGAAACAAGCAGATGGGGTGCTGCCACTTCATTGCTGCACTGGCATGGTGCATCTTACCCTTGGTTTGCTGGAGGCAGTGGGAAAATCAACATTAAGGATCTATAAATCATTTGCCCTTCTATGCCCTCTTTCTAACTCTGTTTTTACCATGTTTCCCCTAATTTTTCAGATATCTCTCCTTTTTGTCATTCTCATTCTTGTTCTCCTGAATCTTGGTCATCTCTGTCTCTGCCTGTTCTAGGTATATCCTCCTTTTTCCAGCATTGTTTTTCTGTACAAAGCAGAGCAGACTGAGAGCAGAGATGGTTTTAGGGAGATTTAACTGCACCAACCCCTGTGCCCAAAGAGGACCCACACTGCTTTGCTGTGAGCCAGTGTGCCAAAGGATTCTGCAAGTCACCATCACCCCAAGCAATTCACCCACTCCCAGCTCATTCAAGCCTTTCTCCCCTCTGGAAGTCCAGGCTCCTCTTGCCAGTACTCAGAACTTCTTTGAAACCCATTACTTGCTCCCATTAAATTAAATTACAGAGCAATGTTAGGCCCTTAATGTTGATTTTCCATATAGTTTGTTGGTATCAGCAGAGTTCTGATGCCCCCCAGATATGTTCCCTTCTTCAGCCTTAATCTGATTACATTCATTAATCTGATTCTTTTTTGCAAAGCAGACAAGAGAGATCAGACAGCCTGAGAGCTCTTCCCAATTTGCTCTCATCTAAGACAATCTCCTTCCTAGTTTAGATTTACATGGAAAACAGGATTATCAAAAAGGGGGCATTTTACCTATCTTTCTGCAGTGTCTGTTATTTAACAGCAACAGAAATTATTTGAGTTTTAACCTGTAATGCCGCATTGGCTGGACAAGTACGAAATAAACGTTCACCTTACTAGGACAAAATTAATTTGAGCACTGAGGGCATTCATGCCAATTAGACTGCAGGGAATATTCCAAATCAGATTTATCTAGAAAAAGAAGGTATTGAATAGATTGCATAATGCTGAAAAAAAAGATATTGAGATTCTTCCATCCTGAAGGAATCTCAGTTGTCTCTGTCTGTATGTGTCTGCAGCAATTTGTATCTATAATCCTGATTTTACTGCCTTGGCTGTCATTCAAGCCCTGCTTCTACAGTGAGAACTTCAACTGCTACAGGATGCAGATACAATCACCTGAAATCATTTTCTAACAATGCTGTACATTCCTACAGCAATTTCCATCTAAAGAAGCATCGTGAAGTATTTTGCAAGCATTTCATCAAAACATTTAATTAATGCTTTAGGGTAAGTCTCCACTTCCCTGTGTGCTGACATTATCACAGTATCAAATTATCTTGCAGTCTTCTCACACATATTGCACATCGCTCTTTGGGAAGAGGAACTGAGCTGCAGAAATATTCACAGAGTGTCTACACAGTGGGGACACCTAGCTCAGAACAAAGCATCCCCCCAAAGCACTACAGGCATTACCATGCCCTTACAGGTGCAGTGCTCACTTAGCTGGGGGGCATTCCTCCCAATTCTCTCATACTTAAAAAAGCCAGGATTGTGCCTTAGTGTTTTGGAGGAAGGTGAAACGGCTAAAGCTTGGAAAGATTTTGCTTCTCTGCTGATCACTGAAAGCACACGTTACAGGTTTGATTTAAAAATTACTGCCAAGAATTATTCAGGAATTTTGCAGCAATTTAGAAAGGCTTTGTTCGAGAAGCTCATTATTGTCTGTATGCTGGCTAGGCGGACAGCCACTGGAGTGTTACTAGCCACAAGAAAGGTAAGTAACATCAAATTATAGTTATTCCCCAACAGATAATTTTAATAACAATCTCTAGCAATATCTGCCTGGAGCGGTGTGCGTGCTGCTCATCGTATTTCGACAGGAAAGAGACCTCTGACCACAGTGAATGCAGCAAAGGGTTGGCCAGGGGAACAGAAAACCAGACGTTCAAAGAGCCTGTCATGGTTAGCTGAGCAAAATGAGAGCAAAGCAATGCTTCCATGACAGCCTAAAAATGTTGCCATGGAGGCAGGAGAGATACAGAAACTTAAGACAGGCAGCAGGAAACCGAGGAGATGCGTGTTCAGTTAGGCCAGACGTCAGAAAAAAGCTTCCAGCTGCCCAAAATGTGCAGTTCTAAATAGCCCTCCTGTGAGGGCAGTGGGAAAAGGCTTTTAGGACAGAGATCAGTTAATGTAAAGGGTTTATGATGTTTACTGGCAGGGAAGCAGCCACAGCACTCACAAATTGTGTGCCTGCTCTGTAAAACCTCACCATCTTTATAAGACTCAGGCAGAAAGAGGAAGCAACTTGATAAAATCTGTGAATAAATGACACCACAGAAATTAGTAAAAGAGCAGAGATGTCCTAATACCAGCCAACACTTTCATCTTCCAGCTCCAGGAGATATATCAAACAGCAAAGGGTAAGACTGGGGTTGTGGCTATGGGAATTTGTGGAAGCAAAAGCACCCGTGGAAAGGAACTTAGAGAGAAAGAGTATAAAAAGGATTATTTAGGGATTTTAGGGAAAGGAGTTGTACCTTCTGAAGGTACACAAACCAGGGATCAGCAGAATGCCAGGCTTGGGATGAATGGATGGGCTTTTCAAAGTGGAAGTACTTTGAGGCAGGCAAAAAATCAGAGAGTTCAGGGGAAAGTGTAGTGGATGGCTGAAACAATCTTTCAGTGAGGATAAGTGGAAAAGAAACGACAGATCCTGGTGGACTAGAGACTAAAAAAGGCCAGGTACCCCTCTGGCCTACAATAAGCACAAGTAAATTGAACTAAAAGTTATAAGGAATAGGGAAGAAATGCTTTCAGGCCTGTCACAGAAGAAAACACTTCTCAGATAATTAAATAATACTACACAGCTCCATGTATCACTAAGAATCCTTGACAATAGATAGATTTCCCTATTAGACACAGGTAAATGCAGTTCCTATCCTGGCACCACAGCCAGCTGCTGGCCTGGGGCTCCAATATGCTTCTCCATATGAAGAATATGATTTCTCCCTAGGAAGGCCACTCAGGCATATCAAAACAACACAGGACCAAAGTTTATCCTGCTCTGTGGTCTGGCTTCCTCTTCAATAATTGATAATACTTTCCCACAGTGAAATGCCAGACCTTTCACTAGGTCTCAAGACCATATCCTCATTTCCCAAAAGCCCCCTTTGGAAAACACTGATTTCTGGAGGTCAGGAGATGAACATAGTGCCACACTTGTAGTTGTAGTTTGCCAGGATGTAGTTGTGCTTTTCCAACAGGATCAATGCTTCCTCATTATCTTGTTTGTGGAGCAATAAAAACACATTATTGAACAGTCAATAGGTTTTCCCTTTTCATTTCAGTGATTTTTGTTTAAAGAAGCAAAGGTTAGAAAATTGTACGTCATTTTTACTATCTGGCTACATCAGATACTGTTTACTGGAGTTTCCCAACTCACTTTCCTTGTAGCAGATAGTGGCTGCAATTCCTCTGGTGATGAAAGTGAAACAAAAGTCTGCCTGACTTTGGACTGCAAGCCAGAAGCAGAATGAGAATGACCCTTACAGATCAGTCCCCAAGGTTATGGAAACCCACTTCATTAAGGGCAACCAGCTGTCCCAGCATCATGCACCACATTGCAATAGATAGATGTGATTTGGATACCACACTGGCAAATTTTATCTACTCTATTAGCAATAAATCTAATCATAATCATCCACATAATCACTGTGGATGATTCTTCTCATGTCTGACTGAGAGCCTTCTCTCAACTGCCCAGCCATACCATTGCTATCACCCCACTTTACAAATATCTTCCATCTGGCGCAATGATAGATAAAACTGTAGTGAGATCTGGTGCAAAATTATGTGGGTTTGGGACTGACCTTTAGAAGCAGAATGAGAAGTACTAGGTATCCCACGGAATCTACGGAAGTTTCTTCCATGGCTCAGCATAGTTTCCTCAAACATGCACACATCCAGTAGGACTGAAAGAGCTCCCAAACACTCCAGCAATACTCCCCAGCTCCATCACATAATAGAGTTATACTACATATCTACAAAAGAAAAAAAAAGGGGCATAAAGAAGACTACTTTGTTTTTAATGAGATGTTTAACTTCCTATGTTTAGCTGCCCAATATTCCCTTAAAGACAGATGCTTCCATCTGAGGCTGTTGGTGCCACAGCTGTGCACACAGGTTATGGTCTGACTGGAAAAATATCATCTGTAGATCAGCTGATAAAAGTTTAGCTCCATAGAAGAAGGGCTAATGCAGGAAGAAAGAGCTATGTTCTCATTTTAAGTATCTTACATGGACAAAAAAACCCAAACCAACAAACAAACAAAAGAGAGAGATTATTTTGTATAAGATAGAAATGTCTACTCAAATTTCTGCTTTAACTTGAAGAGATTTCAGAAAACATAGGAGGATCCTGAAGCTCACAAGCTGAGTTAAAAGTTTAATTTCAGAAAAAGCATCACATTTTTCTTAAGCATGCTATTCAATCACATTTATTTTAGCTAGGACTCTTGTGCTGTCATGTGCTCAGTGATGAATTGTTCTCTCCTGTGATTTGGAAGAGCCTTATCTCCGGGAGACCAGGGGAGTGTGACACTGAGAAGCTGCAAGCTACAGTAAAAGCCTGTCAGGGTAGAAATGCAAAGGTCAAGTCTTGCTTACATACCACTTTCCCCTACAAGCTGAATTGTAGCTGTTTTCTTGGTAGTGTTATCCAAGCACTCCAGAATTCAAGAACATGTGAAAAGTGATGTGTTTAAGAAGAAATTAAAAAGAATCAACCCTTAAACTCAATGCTTTAATTACCTACAGCCCACAGAAGTCAGTCAGTGTAAACCTTGTAGCTGGTGTGTGAGTACACAGAAACAACAAAAGGAAGGCAACCAAATTCTCTCATGTACCTAGAGCAGGAGAAAAGATCCCTATGTATCCATTATTATATTCTTAAGATGGACATGTAAAGGGTTTTTTCCAGTTACTAGGCTTCAAGCAAAATTTTCCCAAATTATCAGTTCTGGAGTGCCTAGTATTGATAGCACTGCATTTCTATACCAAAACTACTTCTGGCTTAGGACTGGATTGAGCTTCATGAAGAATATGTGAGAGTGCAAAAATCAATAGCAGGAAGCCCGGTATTAAAGCAAAAGGATTTCTGCTTACTCATGCTCCATTGTTGGCTATTTGTTCCCAGAAGGGCTGGGGACTGCCACGTTCCTGAACCTGCATATAGGAAAATCCCCACAATATTTAAAGTCTCGAAAGCAACTTGCACCTGCTGTCTACTGTAATAATGAATATGCTTTGACCTTTCTGCTTCTGTGTGCAGATTAGATACTGTTTTGCTGTCTAAAGTGTGTGTCTCCAGGGATGCTGCAATGGATGGCCGGTGATGCTCATTATGACTCTGTTAATATTTCAAGGCTGTTGCCTCCTGCTAACCCAAGCTGGGTGTAACAAGTCTCCCGGGGATTTAGAAAGTGCAGCGAGGTGGGTTATTATATGAAGAGTCTTCTTAAGTAACTGCCTTGTGGGTTACAGAGGGCAAAGCAAGCTCTGGAGGAGCATCACTGCTGACTCCGGAGACAGCGTGTGCTGAGCCGCGGCCTCTGCAGGGCTGCGAGAACGATGGCGCTGGGCCCAAGGCATCGGGGAAAAGCACACAGGGCACCGAGCCCCAGCCCTGCCTCTCCAGCGGGTGGCCACACAAAGCTTTTCTCTTCCTGAGCAACCTGTCAGCGTTAGCGCGGGGTAAGTGCTGCGCGGATAACTTTGAGCAATGCCATCCTGCTGGCCTGCCCCGCTGCTCGGAGGCGGCTCCTCTGCTCCCTTTTATTCTCCTGTTTGGGAAATGGAGCCGATCAGCCGCGCTGCTGCCTGCCCGGCCTGCGCAGCCTTCGGACTGAGCTGCTCTCCACCCATCCCAGCTGCGAGCCTCGCCCGGCGCTGATGGCAAAAGCCGCAGGAACCCTCCCGGGCCGGGCCAGGGCGGTGCCCCCCGAGGAGAGGCGTGCCAGGGAGGGCAAAGGGCCGGGCTGGGCGCCCTCCCGCC
>VWYP01026710.1:453974-477301 GCA_013400435.1 Pycnonotus jocosus | reverse complement strand
CAGCCTCGGCCTCGCGTAGGGAGCGGGCGGCGCGGGGAGGCGCCTGGGGCGGGCGCGGCGCTACGAGCGGCCGGGGCGGACTGAGGCAGCCGGGCCGCGCTGAGGCAGCGGGAGGGAAACGGAGCGTGGGGATGGGGGAGAAGCTGCGCGGTGAGGCGAGCCCAGCGCCCGGTCCTGGCAGGAAGGGGACTGGAAATGACGATGAAAAAGCCGGCGTTTGTCTGTTCCTGCCGTGCGCTGAGTGAGCTTGGATTTAGGGTTGAGCTTGTTAGTATTATGGCTGGAGCACCTCTGGGACAGGCTAAGAGAGCTGGAGTTGTTCAGCCTTGGAAAACACTCTGGGAAGACTTTAGAGCCCCTTCCAGTACTTAAAGGAGACTCAGGTGAAAGAGGACAAGTAACTTTTTAAACGGGCAGATAGTGGTGGGGCAAGGGGGAACAGTTCTAAACTAAAAGAGGAGAGATTGCGATTGGATGTTAGGAAGAAATTCTTCCCTGTGAAGGTGGTAAGGCCCTGGTTGCGCAGAGAAGCTGTGGCTTCCCCATCCCTGGAAGTGTCCAAGGCCAGGATGGGTGGAGCTCTGATCTAGTGGAAGGTATCCCCGTGGCAGGGAGCTTGGAATGAAATGGTCTTTAAGGTCCCTTCCAACCCAAACCTCTTCTATGAGTAACTGGGGTGAGCTGTAATTAAAAGCCTATACTTATAGTTGGTGTTTAAATGAAAATAAACGAATTCAGGGCACAATGGTCTGTATTTTTTCCCAGTTTTCCTCTTTCCTCAGAACATCCTACAAGAAAGGATGAGGTCGAAGCCAGAGCACAAATGCTTAGAGAACAGTGAAATTAAATCTGCCCGCTTAAAGGCCTTAAATTGGAAAGGCAGGATGAAACCTCAGCTCTGTGTGTGACCATGTGCCTCTTTTCCTCAGAGGGCTGATGGTCATGAGGAGAGACAGATGTGGGCTGTGGCCTGAGATGCTTCATAAGTTCAAGGGGAAGAGTAAAGTGCTGAGGGTGGTCATTGTTCCCAAAGTTTCTCAGCTCTTTCAGTTTTCATCCAATATTTTCTCAAACTCAATGGTTATGTAACACTTAAGGTCATTGTATTTTGCTTTTGAGGGAATGGAGGGGCTTGAGGGATGGCTGAGAGATTTCCTATCTCGGGTGTTAATTTTGATTAAATTATTTTGCTTAAATGAACATTTTAGTTTGGTATAAATTGCTGGCTGATTTCTGGTTAGTGCGTGTCACTGGTGCAGTGTGTGCTTTGTGCTGAGCAGTGGAGCAGATTGCAGCAGCCTCAGCAGCTTTGTGTGCAGCGTGCTCCTATTTGTCGGCCTTTACCCACTCGAACCACAACACTTGTCACTACTTTCTTCTTTAACATCAAGCACACATTCCTATTGACCACAGCTGCAATCAAGTCCTCTCACTTCAGGTTTAGCACAGTTTTTTCAGTCATTAAAGGAAGGCATGAGGGTTTGCAGTCATCTGGCAGAGAGTGGTAATGCTGAGCAGAGAAAAGGGGTTTTGCTCACTGGCTGGTGTCCAGCATCCCTCCAGGGCCCTTCAGCTGAGGGGCAGTTCTGAAGGTGCCAATGAGGGGCTCCCCCAGCATTATGCTGGGTTTGGTGGAAGAGGTGGGAACGTTGATCCCACTTGGGAAATTGGAGGAGCAGCAGCTGTGCTCACTCTCAAAGTTGCTTTTGCTTGTGGCTCCCCACTCTTCATCCTTTGAGCTCTCAGATAAACACTGCAATAATCAGATGATAAAATTTCAGGGCCACTTGCTGAATTTGGAGAGCTTGTGGTGTGTTCTCTTTTGTGACTGAGAGAGATATTTGTGTTTAAGTGTTTAGACCCATACACTGAGCAGAATATTCAGAGTCAATGAAGGGCCAAGCACCAGCAAACTCTTCACTTACTGTGTAAATTGCAAGAAGGGTGATGGAATTGATGAACCTCCTGAATTCCTTGTTGAATAACAGCCATATTTAGGATAGCACACATTTACTTTCCTCATTGGTTCATTATTCCATGAAACATTTACCTCTGTTCCAGAATACAGCTGTTAAGCAGGACACATTTTTATTTTTTTAAAAAAGCTTTTCCTATTTCTGTACTGGTATGATTGGAATGACATGGTTTCTTCTCCCTTGATGTTGTTCAGGTTGTGAATCCACCCAAGAATGGATAAATGTAAGCAGCCTTATGTTAACCAGAAGACCAACCTTGAAAAGTTCAGTCCTGAAATTCTTTCTGAAATTGAGAAGCTCTTTGCGAAGAAGTTTACTTACACTAAGCCAGTGAATGATGAATGGAAGCTGCCAGATCCCAGCAATGCTTTGACATGTGATCATGTGGAATTTCACTCACTCCTGGCTCTGAAGGACTCAATGAATCAAGTGAAGAACCAGCTGAGTGATAAGAACCTCGAGGATTGGCATCGGCACACCTCCTTTACCAATAAAGCAGGGAAAATAATATCTCATGTGAAGAAATCTGTGAATGCCGAGCTCTGTACCCAGGCATGGTGCAAATTTCATGAGATTCTATGCAGTTTTTCTCTTCTCCCAGAAGAAGCTCTTCAAGATGGAGAACTGAATTCTGTCCATCTCTGTGAAGCACCTGGAGCTTTTATAGCCAGCCTTAACCACTTCTTGAAGTCCCACCATGTCCCTTGCCACTGGAATTGGGTAGCTAATACTTTAAACCCTTATCATGAAGCCAATGACATCCTTATGATGATCATGGATGACCGTCTGATAGCAAATACGTTACCTTGGTGGTACTTTGGCCCAGATAACACTGGGGATGTGATGACATTAAGACATCTAACAGGACTTCAGAGCTTTGTGAGCAATATGACCACAGTCCACTTGGTAACTGCTGATGGCAGCTTTGATTGCCAGGGCAATCCAGGTGAGCAGGAAGCTCTTGTTTCACCCCTTCATTACTGTGAAACAGTCACTGCTTTAATGATCCTGGGCACTGGAGGATCCTTTGTTTTGAAGATGTTCACTCTGTTTGAACACTGTTCTATCAACCTGCTCTTTCTGCTAAACTGCTCTTTTGAGGAGGTCCATGTCTTTAAACCAGCCACCAGCAAAGCTGGAAACTCAGAGGTCTATGTGGTTTGTCTTCGCTATATGGGCAGAGAAAACCTTCATTTGCTTCTTCCTAAAATGACTCAGAACTTTGGAACAGAAATTGTCAACAAAGCCCTTTTCTCCCAGCATACTCTACCAGAATCATTCCTTAGAACACATGAAGAGTGTTGCACGTTCTTCCACAAGTGCCAGGTAGAGACTATCTCTGAGAATATCCGTCTTTTTGAGCACATGGAAGAAGCAGAGCAGATGAAACTGAACCAGTTAAGAGACTGTGCGGTAGAGTTCTTCATGCAAAAGTTCTGCATGAAACCCATTGGCAGAAATAACTGGCTTGTCAAGAAATCCCAGGCTGGTTGCAGCATGAATGCAAAATGGTTTGGGCAAAGAAACAAATATTTTAGTACATACAACGAAAGGAAGATGATGGAAACCCTGACATGGAATGATAAAGTGGCAAAGGGTTATTTTTATCACTGGGCTGAGGAACATAGTTTAAATAATGCTGGGAACATGTGCATCCTGGAAGGACCATTTCCTAACCTTGAATGTAGCTTTTGGTACATTTTGGAAGGAAAAAGATTGCCAAGGGTAAAGTGTTCTCCATTTTGTGATGTTCAGGTCTTAGAAAATCTTAATGAAGCTGTGAAGGAGTTGGGTGGGGGGAGGCTAAAAAGCAGATCAATGCTGCAGCCTTGTCACTCTTGTGAAGTTCTTCCTGGGGAGCTCATACTGGCAAAAGTGTCTGATCTTTCCAGGTGCCATCAGGAAGTCCTAAATGAAAGTTGTAGTGACCAATTCAAGTGCCTTGTGGTGGGCTTTCCCACCCTCTGTGGCACGGGAAGTCAGCCCAGTATGGAAATAAAGCCCATGGACTCCGCCATGCTGCTGACTTTCAGCTTCTCTTTGCTGTATGACGGAGAACCAAAGTACCAGCAGCAGCTTCTGGAGTGTATTCTGCGTTCACTGGCCCAGCTGGCAGCAGGAGATGCACTGGTTTTGCCTGTTCTCTCCTGCCTGACTCGCTTCACAGCTGGCCTGGTCTTCATCCTGCACTGCTGCTTCAGGAGTGTCACGTTCGCGTGCCCGACCTCGCGCGAGCCGCTGAGGAGCGGCGCCGCTCTGCTGTGCGTTGGGTACCGAGGCGTCCCTGCCCCGGTCGTGGAGTATCTGCAGCATCTGAGTGCACTCATCAGCTCTTTGCTGGACACAGACTCTCCCCAGCAGGTTCTGCAGTTCGTGCCCATGGAGATTCTCCTCCAGGGCAAGCTGTTGGAGTTCCTGTGGGATTTAAACACGGCCATTGCAAAGAGACAGCTCCACCTGATTGTGCAGGCTCAGCAGCAGCAAATGATTAGTGACATCCCACTTTAAAATAATTCTAGAACTGTGTGAGTTGCTGCTGCTAGACCTTGTTTCACAGGCAGGCAGAAGGTGTTAAAAACATTGTTAATGTGAAGGTAACATTAATGCAAAACTGGCGTGACATTGATAGTGTTGGGAGGATGTTTTGAATTATCAATCCTACTTGCACTGTATTTTCTATGTAGGAAATTGGACAAAGGAAAACCAGACCTTGATTTCTGGCCACTGATCTGGGTGTTTTAGGATGCAGAATAACATGGAATCTTTGATTCAGTGGAAGTAAGGGCTGACAAGTGAGCATAAACCTCAGAGCCTCTTGCTACCATCCTTAAAAACTGTTTTTTGACATCCCTTAATTTACATTTGATTTAATTCTTAGTGGTGGTGTGGGGGAAATCCTGTGTAACTTGCCTTACCATTTGGATGGTATGAAATGGTGGTGGTTGTGGGTATGTGTCCCCATTTACCATTCTTAAACAAGAGCCTCTGAATTTTCACCTCGTAGCCTTTGAATATCAGCCTCTTCTTTAGCACTTCAGTGAGTGAGGACTGAGATGAAAATTTCCTTGCCAAAGCCTGATAATGGTTTCTCCATCTCATTCTTGCAGCTGTTTTGTGAATGCCATGCTGATATCTTGAGTTCCAGTTCTTTGTGCTCTTCAGTCACTTGACAGAAGGATCAAATGGAGCTGTTTATGCCAGAGAAGTGCTCAGCCTCTGGCTGTTCATTGCTTACATTTCAGGCAATAATTTGGATTGCCATCAAGCCCTCTCTTGTGACTTCTTATGGGTCCAAAACTGAGCTCAATTCTCAAGAATGAAATTTGCTAAAAGAATTAGCCAGTGGCTGTAGACACTTAGGCTTGTAACAAGCAGAACCTTAGGAGACATTTAAATGCAGCAAACTTCCACCAGCCACAAGAGGCTCATATAACATGCAGTTGCTGGAATTTGCCAGCCTTTCCATGCTAAAAATCCTTAAAACAATGGCTTTGAGGTGTTACCAGCTGAACAAACAGTTCACCAGTTGTGTGCTGCCTTGTGCACACAAGTGTGTTCATGTTTGTGTGGGAACCCTCAGGGTTGTACAGCCAAGAAGCTTTTGTGTTGTAAGTAATCAGTGTGTGCTTTTGATGTGAAGGATGCATATATTTTTTTCAGTAGAGGAAAATATGTTGATTTACATGGCTATTGTGTATTTTCATTTTATCGACAAATGTTGAAAGTGTTAGAAGACCTTTTTTTTTTAAAAAAAGGAAACCAAATGTTTGGAGAAAATAAAGCCTTTTATTTTAGGTTTTCAGTGTTGCTGTTTACATGTTTCTTTACCAAACATTGAAGAAATCAATCAGTATGGAAGCCTGGGAAGGTTTAAATTTTTTATATTTTTTTTTAGCCAGGCTTTTCTCATCTTGCCATTTGGATCCATCCTTCATGAGTGAAGGGTACAGTCATCTTCAGTTCTCTCTGACTTTAGCTTTGGAGTTTACCAGCTTAGAGAGATTCCACTTGCAGATGTGGCCAAAGCAGTGGAGGAGGACTGCACACAGTTCCCTTGGCCTTGTCACTGAGCCTTACAGTCCATGTCCCTGTCTGTGCTTGCTGTAACTCTTAGCAGCAAGGATTTGTCTTAAGGATCTTCAGTTTCTCCTGGCTGTGACAACTGCTCTGGTAGGACAAGGTTATTATACATTGTATTTATTCTTATCCAAATGTTCTCATCCTAATTGCTTGTCTTCACTGAGCAGTGTGATTAAGAAAAAGCTGTGTGCCTTATTCCTCAGGGCTGGCTCTGCTGCACTGCCAGGGGTTCCAGGTGATTGTCTTTAGGTTGGCTATCCAGTTTGTCTGGAGACTTGCTAACCCATTTTGATTGCAATTATTAATGCTAATTTCCCATTGCCTTTCTCTTTGGAAATAAGCATCAAGTAAGAGAGCTGGAGAAGATCATTCTGTGCCCCAGAGGTGTGAGGTGACACAGGAAATGAATTCTGTTCCAAAACTTTCATTTCCTTACAGCTAGTTGGTGTTTTTTGGGGGAAATCTAGGAGTTGAACGGATGCTGAGCTGCATGACAGTTTCCTCTCTTGGTTTTAGTGAAGCTTATGACTTGGCTGTTAATGTCAAAATGTTCTTCAGGGATATGAGGACTTTGCAAGTGTCCTTGAAACAGGAGACTGGGTTTGAAGTGCTCGTTTTGGTGATTGTCAGGTTGATTTTGGTAGAAATACTGTTTGATGGGTTTATGGTTTTACTGAATTACAGGGAAATGTAAATGCTCAGAATTGTATTCAAGCTTATAAAAAGTTTTATGAAATATTTGCATTCCCAATATAACAATATAAAACCAGTGCCTAAAGACATGAAATGGCAGATTGGAAAGTAAAGGGAAAATATGGATGTCTTAATTTTACTGCTGCAGACCTTAAAAGATACATATGCAACATCTTCAGTCCTTAGAGTCAATTTATACACTACATTATTTATTATTTCGATTATGCATCTTATTTGAATTTTGATAGATCTTAATATACTAGCATGCCTGGCAGTTTTTGAGTTTAAATAGTTGGTGTTGAAAGCAAAGACAAAGCACTGAGCCCAAAGCAAATTAGCTTTCTCCCTGGCTGAACAGCTATTTAACAAATGTCCTTTTTCTGTCTTGTGTCAGGTCCTCTGTGTCCCCCGTGGAGACTGGGGAGATGAAATTTTACCTGTAATACAATTTGCAGTAGAGCACCACAGTAAATGGCTCCTTTTATTAAAACAATAATATGAAATTGTATATTAAAATAATATTTTTTCCTCTGTAGGAAACTTGAAGAGATTTATTGAAGTGTATCTTCACAATGCTTTACTAAATGAGGATGACTCGCTTGTTAAAGAATTGATTTATCTAAATTGGGGGATAGCAGGGAGAAGTGGCTGTCACTTGCTGGTGAATTGATTTGTTTAGATTGGGGGATAGCAGGGTGAAAGTGAATCAATATTCAAAACTTATTTGTTGCTGAAGCCAGAGATCATTATCTGGGCATCAGAGATGAATGAGCAAATGCTGCCTGATAAAAATGAAAGCTCATGCCGAGGTAGCCCCAGATCCTCAGCTGTCAGGTACCTGTGCCTCAAAACAATGACCCTGTAGCCAGTGGGTAATGAAACCTCAATTAAGACTAAGGAATAAAGGGACTGTGGTGAAGTGCCTTAATTTAAGTCTCTAGAGGGTTAAGGTGATTAAATACTTGCTTTATAATCACTTGACTGCCCCAGGTTGATGACAGAGTACAACTCAACACCATTGAGTTGAAATGTAATGAAATCTGTCTTGGAGTCACAATTAAATCTAATTCCAAGGTGGCTGCAGAATAGCTGCACGTCCCCACAAATAATGGTGTGCTCTGACAGATGAGAGTTTAACAGAGGAGTGTGGGGTGGTCAGAATTGTGTGAGGCCTCTGAGCAGCTCCCTGCCTTCACTACTGCAGCAATGCTGATGGTACCCAGCCATGTGGCTGGAGCAAACCATGCTACCAGCTGTGCAGACAGCAGGGAGAGCCCTGCATGGAGTAGAGCAGTAGCACAGGATGTGTTTGGGATTAGTGCACCTAGGGCTGGGATGGCTGTAGGATTCCTGGCTGGTGGGAATGATTTGGCAGCAGAAGTTTGTCACACACCTGAAAACCACACAGCAGCTCTTTGAACATAGAGTGTTTAGCACAAACTGGAAGGGACCTGGATCCAGCTAATGTATTGGAAATAAAGGAAAGTTCAAAAACTTACTTTTACTCTTTGGAACACTGGAGAGGTTAGTCCACACCTAGGGTGAGCTTGCACTTTTTGTGGAAACACCAGAGGAGGCTGGTGTTTAGTAATTGTCAGCACTATGGTCTTAACTATAAATCACAAAGTAATTGATTTCAGGGTGTTAACGAAATTTAGATTTATGGAAAAGTTCAGTTATGCCTAAGATGCACAGTTAATAGCACTGGCACTGAATAAAACCCAAATTAACTTTGTTTCCATTATGAAACAGGGTATCATTAGCCCATAAATTTATATTCATATAAGTGGTTTGGCTCTTAATTATGTGACTAGCTTTGTGAAAGTTCTGTGCTTGAAAACTGTTTTCAGACTTGGAAACCTGTTCAAAGCTTTGGATATTGTCCAACTTTCAATTCCCAGCAGTATCACTGCTCTCTTTGCAAAAACTCAAGACCATACTCTGACTGGAATTGCTGAGACTTTTTGGAGGGAAGAGTTTGAGTACAAAATGGAGTAAACTCAGATGTAAATTCACTCTGACTAGTTCCTCACTAGATTACAGAGGGACAGGCAGGACAGCCACTGCTCCTTGGCAGTGGGATGCTGAGACAGTAGGGTTTACCAAAAGGGATCCAGAACAGAAGTTACAAATGTAAATTGTATAAATTTATAAATGTACAATTATAAATTAGACAAATTCTGAATCCTCTCCTACGATTCTGATGACAAACTGCTTAGTGAGTGTAACAGGCTTCAGAGCTGGTTTGGGGCTGAGCACATGCAGCAGCTGAGAAGACCTATTTATGTTTCAGTAACTGACCTTACTCATCACATCACTCTGCAGTTTTGAAGTGACCCCTGAAGGAAACAGTGACAGCAGCAGTCTCAGGAGCATGAGTGGAAGTAATGAAGCAGTAATTAGCAATTAATAAAGTGTGGTGAAACTTTTAACTGCTGTGCTGGCCTAGAGGTCTGGTGCTGGAGTGGAATAGTCCCTTGGAAATCTACAACTCGGAAGCTTAATTATCATAATTTCCTTTAGACACCATCTGCTCTTGGAGCCAACTTGTATATTTACTTTTTCCCTTGAAGGTAGATGAGTTCTAAGGACTCCACTTCTGTGGCTTTTTGCAGTGGAGATTAAATTGAAGCTGGGATCAAGATATGGGGAATGAGATGGCCCCTGTGGCTGATGTGTCCTACAGAGACCATGAGGGTGAGGTTCTCTTGGAATAGCCAGCAGAGTGTCAGAAAAGTGTTGGGAAAACATGGACAGAATCTTCTTTGTAGTTGGCAGAGGGATGTTATCTTTTCCAAGGGAGGCATAAATTGAAATTTTGCTGTCTCTGTGCTCCTCTTCCCCTTCCCAGCTCAAGCCCTTCTGAGCCGTATCTGGAAGATGCTACCTTTCAGTGAGTGATAGTGAAAGGCAGGGACTGCTAAGGAGCCCTCCTGACCTGAAGCTGCTGCTGGGTTACTGACAACAGGCAAACCTGAGCGAGGCCAGTAACATTCTCTGAGGAAGAACACCACCTGTGGCTGTGGGGATCACCATGGGGAAGCTCTTTGCTCCTCAGAGCTGTTGCCCTGTGTTGCTTGAGCAGGTGTGTGCTGGGTTATGCCTTGCTGCACTCTGGAAGGTCAGCTAAGACCAGAGGCTAAACTGCATCACCACTCCTTGCTCTCCTAAAGATGAGCCTGAAAAATGGTTAGATTATGAAAACATAGAGCCAAATACCACCAGCCTTCCCCTCATTCCCTAATGTGTTAATCATTCATGGCAGGAGCTAAGAGCAAGTCAGGAGAGTCAGGTTAGGCTGAAATATCTTTTGGTTTTCAGCTATAGGAATGCCCAATGGACTTGAACAGAGCAAAACACTTTTAAAGCAGCAAAGGTGCAAAAATGGGACATGGGAATTTTGGAATATGTCAGTGCAATTTTAGACATCACTCGTTTGCACTGAAGGCTTGTAATAATGATTCTATTTTGTCTTGTGTAAATCAGTTTTAATTAATAGAGCAGATGTACCAACAATGCATCTGGAAATGAAATGGAGGAAAAAAGAAAAGAGGCAGCTGGTGCTAGTGGATGTAAATATTTGCTTTTTGGGAAGTGAAGCTCTGCAGAAACTCCTGACTCCATTTCAAATTCAGAAGCCTGTTTCTTATGCCTGTGGAGATATATGGAGCAGAAAAAATTTACTAAAACATAATGCTGCTTTATTTGAATCTAGTGCATGTGATGTAAGTAGTCCAAGTTTTTGGAATAGGGCCCACACATGAAGTCTTGGTTCCTGCTGAAATATTAAGACTTTGTTGATGCAAGGTGCATTAATTCCAGAGGAGCTGTCCCTGTATGAAGAAGCCTTCCCAGGCCTCTGCAGTACAGTCTTGGCTTATGAGCATGGATAAATGGAAACGCTAATGTTTGACCCTTACTAGAGCAGAGCAAGGTGCAATGATGTTACTGAAACAGTGCCTGACTGGCAAACCAAGTGTCAGAGGGCCATATATCTGAAAGTGCTGCTAGGGAGGTGTGACAGATGTGTGGATGGACTCTGAGCCTTATGTGAAGCTGAGGGTTCAAACAAAAGCAAGGCATAAATTAGGGCTTTGCAGGTTTTGATGGGACTCTCCACAGTTCTGCTGTGTTATTTTTGTGCACTCCTAACTGCAGAACGATCTCTTAAATCTTCCTCACTTCCTTTCAGTACTGAACTTTTTGTGAAATCCCAGGCTATTTGTGTTAGAATTAGGAGAGCTTTTTGTTCTCTTTTGTCTTTTTTTGTTCGTGCCTGTAACTGCTAAGAAGAATTTGTAAACACAAGCCTGAAAGCACAAAGTACCACAGCAAACATAGAATGTAACATGCAAACCAAACTCACTTTTAAAGCAAGTCATGACTGGCCATTGGTGATGTCCAACCTGGAACTGGCAGAGTAGGAGAAGGAAGACAGTAAGGGTTGATCCAGAGCAGGTGTTTTGGCTTGATGAACCAGAGAACTGAGGTGGGAAGGATTCCTCGAGGTAGTTTAAGTGGTAGTGCACATACTGTTAATGCTTATTGCAAACTCTCAGACTTCCTTGCTCTGTAACTTACTTTTGGAATAGGACATCAGGATACTTGCATCCAACCTTCTGTGTACATGTTCTGGTTTAGGGTTTTGTGCCTCAATGCTGAGAATGCCCCACAGCAGAGGCAACACCTCAAAATGGCAGCACAGATCAGAGCTGAGCTGGAGCTGGATCAAAGTGAAGCTCCTCTGTCCTTAAGATTTAGATAAGAAAGTTTGCAGATGTAAGTAGGGCTTCTGCTGCTGAAGGGATTGAGTTTTCCAGGCTTGGGAGCAGATTATAGCCCTGTGTATACTGAGTTTGCATTGTGGAAGCTTGTGTACAGTAACACCTCACTGTCTGTCCCTTCTGTTTCAGAGCTCTGCTGTCAGCTGTTTAATACCCTGCTCTGGTTACTGCTGTCATTGTCCTGCTATCCTTCATCCTTAATTGTCCTTGGTGAGCAGCAGGCATCAGGAAGGTAGTGATGAAAATGTAATGGATTGGAAGAGGCAGCAGGACCACTGGCTGTGAGAGATTTGTACGATGTTCAGTCTCCAGGTGAAGCAGATGAGATCTTTCAGAAGGATGATGTGTTTGAAGATGGGTCAGACAGGGTCACCAGGACATGATCAAGTTTAATTTGGCATTATAAGGGGATTTTCCACTCAACTTTAGACTAATAAGCAATTGGTTCTTGATACTTTAAAAGCAGAATCTCCTTTAGTACTTTTGTCATTACCAGGTGTTGAATTGGCAGCTGACAACCCCACTGGTCTTGCTTGTCTATCCATCTTCCACGCCACGTCTGCTGACTCTGTGGGCTCAGGTTGTGTGCATTTCTGGAATGCCTGCACACATTCCTCTGCCCATTTCTTCTTACTGGAAAGATTGAATTGTGGTCAATCACACTTCCAGGATCATATCCTGCTCAGGTAGTGGGATGCCTGAAACTGTAATTTGACTATTTGGAGAATTATCGCAGAACCAGAATTTAGGGCTGAGGAGTCAAATGAAGAAAGAAGAATTCAGAGCACCCACCTACAAGCCTGTAGACCCTGGTTGTGTGTGTGTTCAAATGGATAGATAGCTCTGTCCCTCAAGCTGCAGTAGTTATTGTGTGGAATAATTCTCTGTTGTTTGAGGATTTCTGGAAACTGGAAGAGGTGTTACTTTCTATCTGACTTATTTTATTCCCTCACTACAGCCAAGGTTGCTCTGACTGTGTCCTTAGGGTGTCCCCTTCAAGTCCTGGCCTTCTGGGACTTCAAAGGCAATGAAAAATTTGCCTTCAGACTCAGTGGACTGTGTGGGTGCTCTGGCAGGTTAGATGAGGCTGTGCCTAGAGTAGGGATTTTTCTAAATGCATGGCTGCCTGAGCTGTAGCCACCAGCTTCCAGGAGCACTGTAAATTGTGCAGGGCCTGAGCTGTGCCTTAGCTGACTCTAAAGTGTCAGCTAAACCTGTTGTCTGATGTTTAAATGCTGGGGTAACCTTGTTCTGTAGGGGAAATGGGAAACTTTGGAGGCAATGCTGTGACACAAGAGTCCTGTAAAGCAAGAAGGAGTGATTTGCGAAATGACACTGTCACCTTTGATGTGAAGGGAACCAGCACAGGGCACCATGTCCTAGGTGGCTTGCTTGATGTTTTGTTAAGGATTTGAGCTGCCCATTTCCCACTGAACTTTGGGATGCAGGTATCAAAGCTGGCTCTGTTTAGATGGAGCTCTGCTTCAGAGCTGCACTTCAATAGCTGGTGGAGAATATACCAGCAGGGGGGACTGTAATTGCCATATATTTTGCCCATAATGATATGGGGGAAAGAACAGGGGCAGCTGTTACATCTGATGACTCCCAAGTCTTCTTCCTGGGTGTTAGGTCTGCTGTGGAAAGCAGGAGGAGGGAGTGGAATCCTGTGTCTCCTCAGCTGTGTGGATGCCCTCTTTTTAAAAATCCTGACTTAAAAATGGAATGCTTGTTAAAAAGCAGGAATCAACAAGGGAGACCTGGGCCAAGCTCTTTGCTAGCAGAGCTGTGCTGAACTCTCTGCCCTTGTGCCAGAAGATAATTTGCCTCCCACTGGTGAAAGGCTGAGCAAATGCACCCCCCCAGAAGGGACATGCTTGCTCAGTCAGGCTTCCTCTGCCCTTTCCTTTTTACTTAAGAAAAGAGAGTCAACTCTGATGAAGATGGGATCATTGGCACAAAAGATAAGTCATGGAGATATTTTCAAAACCTTACCTTTATGAAACTAGAGCAGAAAGGAAAGTTAGGGTGATCTTTGGATTTAGCTTCATCTGTGTCTCTGACAAGCCCATGAACAATTGCCCATTCTACTATACATGACTGTGAGCAGGACAGCTCACTCTGATGCCTGTCAAAGGGAAACTGTCAGATCAGGAGAGAACTTCTCTCTCCCAGCTAGAGAAGAAATGGTGTTCAATCCTTACCCTCCTACAATCACCCTCAAGAAAAGAGTGGTCTTGGCTTGCATCTGGGCAGCAGAATGGGATATTTACCTTGTGACACAGTGGTACCTCTAGGGCAAAGCAAAAGATGACTTCTTTTGACGAATGTCAATTTTCACTCTGATTTTATCCTGTCTGAACAGTTTTGTTGAATCCTGACTGTTCTCCCCAGCTGTCCATCACTGACTCTCACGCTTTGATGGCTCCTGTCATGAGTAGCATGGTAAAAAGATCTTAGTTATTTTCTCTTTCCTTTTTTCTCCTTTGAGAAGTCTCATTTACTTTCTGCAGCTGTCCTGACTCCCTTCCTCCTTTCATTACTGGGTAGCAATGTGGCAATTAGAGCTGGCCACCCCCAGGAGGAGGTGTGCTCCACTGGCTTTGAAAGACTTTGCAGTGCTGTCCTTTGTGCTCTTCTCCAAAGCTTTTCTCTTCTCCCTGTGGAATGTATTTTAATGTTATGCCATTCCTTGTATAGCAACATCTGTAATGATACAAAAATGTCTGGGACCTGGATTGGTTTTGTGAAGCCTTGATTCTTTTCATCTTCCTTGGAAGGTATATTGCTCCCCATCTCTCTCTCCCCCCCCCTCCCCCACCTCCTTTCCCTTCAAAGGATATCTTGGAGATGATGTAAAGGCATCTATAGCTTAAATATTGACGTGCCAAGCAAGGGCAGAGAAAGCACCAGATGTCTCTTTCTTGGAGCACCAGCCTCTATAGTTTTGGAGGCAGATGGGGGCATTTCTGAAGGAATGGTGTGACATTCAGATCCCAGTGCTCCTCACTTTGTCAGTCTCTTTCACACCTGCTTTTCTTCCCCAGGCTTTGCCTCATCCTCTCAGGCTCTGTGGTTGTTGTGGGAATGAAGCTGGTCAGAGACAGCAGGGTTTGAACTAATAAGGAAGGAAGATTCTGTGTTCTGTCTGATCTTGCTGAAGGTGCTTTCATTACCATTTCAGAAGACCAGCCTAGTGCTGGGGTTGAGTCGGACCTGAAGGTTTGTTCTGGAGACCAAAGCATGGGGAAATTTAGAAGCTAATGTGTAATCCTTTGGGCATCAACAATATTTTTAATGCTGTTTCTTTGATAACTTGTAGGAGGCATTTAATTCTGGGGTTTGTGTAAGGTGGTATAAAGCAATTCAGTGCAGCTGGAAGCTAGAGGCAAGGCTATTTATTTCAGGGCTTTGAAGAGCTCTACTCCAGTGAAAGCTGTCTTATTGGTGCAGTAGCTGGTTTTATTTTGCTTTGGAGCAAATGAATAAAAATATTCCTCTCATTTCATTTTCTCTGAGGTGAGAAAATTCCTGGAAGTCTGCTGATGAAGTTAAGGAATATCTTAATCTTTTTCCCCTCAAGTGGCTTGAGTGTAGCTCCCAGAAAGCCAGGGTTTGGAAGCCTGAATGCACTGACTGGATGCTCTGAGAGGACTCCTGACACAAGGGCTGGGCTGCAGATGTGACTGTAGGTACTGGATGGAGATGCTGGATGTCTCGGTGAAGTGACTTTTTTTTTTTTTTTTTTTTTTTTGAGTTGCTGTACTCTCTATACCAATTGCTAATAAACTACTTTCTACTGGCAGGGCTGATGATCCATCAGTCTGTGTTCTGAGAGATGAGCCCTTTGCTAGGGCAGCAATACAGAGAGCTTCGTCATACCTCAATAGCATTTGACATTTCCTAGGCAATATGAAATCTCCCAACTGACAATGTTCTTCTGGAACATGGTGCTTCCAGCATTGCATCTTCCTCCCTGTTTTCCCCATATCCTGGGCATGTATTTGTTTCAGGTCTTGGCCCTGCTGTTTTGTGAGCCCTCTAGGCTCAGTTATCAAGTGTTAGGAGAGACTTTGGTTTTTGCACTCTGTCATTGCAGTGGTTGTGTAAGTCACATATGGAAAAGTCCAAAGTGCAGGCATATGGAGGTGGCAAGTCCTCATTATTTTGCCCTGACTCCACAAAGAATTGAACACCTTTAATCATTGAAATTTGGATGGCAATGAGTGATGCAAAGCAGTTGCATAATTTTAATTTTAGGGGATCAGCAAAAGAATGATTCTTTGCTCTGTTCCCTCAACTAAAATGCTCTGCAGCTATATAAAGAGGTGAGCAGCAGCTCTGGCTTTGCTTTGATTTTTGCAGTGAATGTTTGCTGTATTTAATCTGCTGGGCTGTTATAAACAATCTCTCTGCAAGCAAGAAACCTGTGAGTGGCTGAGCTGAGATTTCCAGGTTCCTAATCAGAGGAAAGGCTGTCCCAGCTAAATCAGAGTTAGGCTCCTGATTGCATCCTGATAGAAAGGATTATTCATCCAGTGGAAAACAAATAGAGCTGCTGTTTGGCATATATTAGCTGAGCAAATCTTGGCACTCAGTATGTGTTACAGCTCTGCTTTTCTGAGCCGTGTGCTGGGTTCACTTACAGCTGGCCTGACTCTGGAATGTTCCCTGCTTTCTGACCTTTCCTCTGTGGTATGGCTTAGGTGCTTTGGGAACCCTTTTCCTTTTTTTCCTTTTCATCAGCCCATTTACCACATGCTCTGTCAGGCTGTTTGTGACTCAGGCCTCTCTTTACTATTTCCTGGCTGATCCCTTTGGTTTGTATAATCAAATGTCTGGATGCCCATCTCTGATGTGCTGTGTTTATATGCAGCTGATTGCCCAGGCAGTGAAACAGATGGTGGTGATGCCATGGCCTTGATGTTGCCTGCTTGGTGCCGTTGGGCTGCAAGAGGCCATGAAGAAGAGGGACAAAAGATAAAGGTTGCTAAAAGAGGTTGCTCTTATTTCCATGGGATTCTTGGTCTGCCACCCATCTTCTGGCACTTGTATGTGCAGGGCAGATAACCTCAGTGCCTTTCTGCTGTAGGTATGAAACTGTTGGCATTTTGGTTCAACACATGGCTGCTTCAAAATGAACAACACCCACAGCTGGAGCCTTTTTCTTCTTTTCAAAGAGCCAAGGGTGTTGAAGCTGTATGCTGAGGTTACCCTACAGAGCCAGGACTATGGGATCATGGCACAGGGTATCTTTTGGAGCCTGATTTGTAGCTGATAGAGCTGTGTCTGGTAACTTTTAAGGCAGGTGAAGGCTTCTGTGAGCCAGAGAGGTGGGGAATCTCCATCCTGGGAGATACCTAAACACTGCTGAGTGCCTCCCCATACAATCTGTTTTAACTCAGAAATTGTGTGGTTTGTGCAGAGGGGTTGGACCAGAGACATCCAAAGTCTCTTCCATCTAAATCTTTCCATGGTTTTGTGCCTGATCCCTCTGATCACCTGTGCAGTCTACTTTATGTGGAGTGAAAAAAGCCTTATAAAACATGTAGAAATATCTGCTGTGGGCTCTGGCAGGAAGCAGATGCCAGCTGCCTTTTCTCTTCTAGATTAATTTATTTTACTGGAAGAAAAACTGTTGTTGCTGTGAGGTTGCCAGGTGGACTTGGGGCAAGTGGGAATGTCAAGGGGGGAATTTTGGAAGGCAGGAAGCCCATGCTGGCAGCAGCCCCTGCCCTGCCAAGGGACCAAGCAGGGCTTTGGGATGGATGTGCTGGGAAGTTCCTTGGATTGCTTCTGTCTCCAAGAGCAGCTGTTTGCCTAGATTATGATGAGCATAGTGAGAGAGGGTTTCTTGTTGGGTGTACATCCCCAGGAGGAGTTGTGCTTGATACATGACCTTTGTTTCTCCCTTCATGCCAGGTGTTTCTAGGCCTTGAAATTTTGCTGTGGGCTCAAATGAACACTTAAGTCAAGGAGGACAAACGTAGGATTAGTTCCCAGGGAGACAGCACGCGTGCAAGAGTTGTGCTCTCTCACAGCTTTTGTGGGAGACAAACAGGCTTAGTGGGCCAAGAATAGCAGGACTGATGATGCACATTTCCAGAGGGTTATGTGCCTTCAGAGCTCTCTGCAAATGTCAGCCAGTTTGTCTGCTGCCCTGCAAATGCTACTTGCTGGGAAGGAGAAATCCTGCTTTCCCAAGTGAACGTTCCTCCCCAACTGCTTTTCAGCTCAGTCTGCCAGTGAGACTAAAAAAATAGGCTGCCCTTATATGCAAGGTTTGAGGATTGCACAGAAATGCAGCCCAGTGAGCTTGAAAGCGTGGAGGGGCTGTTCTGATCTCCCCAGGGTCCCCTCTCGAGCTGAGGGCATGCAGGGACCAGTGTGTCCAGTGAGGCAGAAAAGTTTGCTGAGCAGTGGAGAGGAGCAAAGCCGAGGGACTGAAGGTGCCATTACAGCCTCAGATGTCCTGTCTGAGGGGAGATTTGCTGTCTGATCTGCTGCCTCTGTGTGGGGAAGGAGGGCTCTCAGAGCAGCAGAGGAGGGAGTTGGGTTCTGTTGGCAGCTGGAGCCTTCCAGGCCTTCAGCCTGCAAAGCTGTTGCTCCTTTTGCTCCTGGAGAAGTGTTATTTAACAAACTGGCTTCCTGACCAGCCTCATTGCTGGGCTAATTCCTGGGTCTGCTCCCTAAAGAGATTCATAGCTCCCTTTGCAGCCCAGCTATTCCTTGTGAAGGTTTGATGTATCTGGCTTGGTTAATCCCAGGCATCTCTGTACAGAGATATCATTTGTTAAAGGAGTTCTCAGTGCTGGAAAGACCAGCCAGGAAAAAAGAATCGTTTCCAAACAGGTTTGGAAACCTCTGTCTTGTAGTCATAGGAAAATTAAACTGAAGCCATCTTTTTGTGTTCAGCCCAGCAAGTTTCTGTGAACTTGTCTGAGAGAAATTAGCATCCAGTTCCTAATTAAAAAGGTGGGAGCAGCAACCAGGGAGGGTTAAAAAAAAGGGATCTGCCTTGAGGCTGTGCTACAGAGAGACTGTAGATATTTGTGTCTCAGCAGTTCAGCTGAAGGATGCCTCTAGAGGTTCCTGGTGCCTGGGCATACTTTTTACTTGCCCTCTCCTGATTTTTTTAGTGATGGAGGATGCTGAGGGCTGAAGGCACCAGCTGCGTGCTCAGTGCCTTTCCAATTCTCTACAAGGTTTTTAGGTGGGTGGCTGGGGCAGGTGTTGTAATTTGACTGCAGACATGCTGGGCACCTAAGCCCACAGCAAACATGGAGTTTGGTCCATGACAAGACACCTTGAGCCTTCTGTAGGACAAGACCCTGCTTGTAGGTAGTTGCTGGAGAAAGGCTGATGCCCAATCAGCTTACACCTCAATTGTCCTGTGCAGTATGATCTGCATCACAGTTCTGCCACAAGGCTGAGATGCTGTTTTCTCTGCCTTTCAGGACTGCTGCAGGCACTTGTTTTAAAGATATGTTGATCTAGCCAGCCATGCTCAAGGATATGGACAAGATAAGATTTGTCAGTAGAACATTTTGTTCCCATCAAGTTAGTCTGGTGAAAGATGCCATTTTCTACTAAGAAAGATGATTTTATATGTTGCTTGAAACCACTGGGCTGCTTTTAAATTAGGCTAATTACAGAGAGAGGATAGATCAATCTCCTTGTAGCATTCCCAGCACTGGGATGAATGCAAGTTTTTTGCTTCCCCTTGTGACTTTACCTTTTCCTCAGCAAATATGGAAAGTTGAGAGCCTCTGTGAGATTGGTCCCTTTTCCTGACACCTGGCAGTGCTGTAATTAGATGAGTGCAGATTTGTGACCTTCATTGTCATCTAAGGTCCACCTTATGTTCTGCCTCTGGTGTGGGGAGGGGATTTTTTTTTTCCCTCTCTCTGGGAAAGAGGGAAATGTTTGGGGATGGTGAGGGAAATGGGGAAGGTTTCTTCTTGTGACCTGCTTGCCCTGGGAGTCCCTGTGCTGCTTTGAGAGGGAAATTTGTAGGGCTGTCTCTGTGGTGGCCACAAGGAGGGATGCTAAGGGAGAGGCAGGCAACAAACACCTTGAACACCTCTGTGTCCCTTCTCTTGGTTATAGAACATCCCCTGGGTCTGCTGAGGCTTCCTGGAATGCTTCAATACCTGAATTACAGGCTGGGAGAGAGGAATGAGAGATTCCTACAGGCCCTGCTGGGGATCCCAGCTCATCTTGTGCTGGGACTTTGCTCCTGGGTTTGCTGATGCCTGAGGCTGAGACATGCTGGAAAGGATTCAGGCATGGTGGCTGTTTCAGCCAGCACTCCACTCCTTGCTGTTTGCAAAGACAGGAGGGTTCCTGGACGTGGCATAGTTCTCATGTGTTGCCTTTCCTGACAAAAGGAGCTCTTATTTACCAAGATTTCATCTATTCCTACTGCTTATTGGCCACCTGAAATCTTCCTCATCTCCTGCTGGCCTTGTCCTTGCAAGAGCTGCTGGTTGTGCTCCTGCCGCAGTGGGGAGAGGGATGGATTCAGGATGGGAGCAGTGGCTGGCAGCTGACAGTTTCTTTTTATGTTTCCATCTGTTCCCTCTCTTCCTTTTTAATGAGATCAGGTGCCAGAGTGCACTAGGAAGACTTTTCAATGTGAGAGGAAGTCACAAATGGGGTACTCAGGTCCTTGCTTTCATCCTTGGCAGAGAGATGCTGCTCAAATCAAACCTGCACCCTCTTGAGCTGTTCCTATAATGGGAAACCAAAACTCTGCAGTGAGCCTGACAGCTCCAATCAGGTGGGTCTGTCCAAATTCAGCCTTGGAGCACAGAGATGCTTGTGCTGATGGTCACAAAGACACAAACCTGGCTGTTCCTGCCCCCACTTGGGTGCCTATCTTTTAACTTTTTATAATTTATTTATTTGATTTTTTTAAAAAAATGTGGCTACTCTTTGTCTTCTAATCCCCAGTTGTTTTAAATTATATCAGTGCCTGCACAGATTTATTCTTTCAGGCCCTTGGTGTTTGCTACACAGACCCAGCTGACCAGGTTTTCCAATCAACCACTCCAATTTCATTAATGACTCCACTTCTGCTTTATGTTTTGAAGGGTTTCCCCCTCTGCTTTTGAGGCCATATATTTGTTACAAAGCTGCTCTTTCATGAGTGGGAATGTTTCCCTCAAGGAGAATCCCAGGAGATGTCTGGGGCTGGTTTTATTGCTGTCTCTTTTATTTGTGGTAGTTCTTGGGATGTGTGAAGGATGGGAAGAGGTTTAAAGGAAGAACCTGAGGAGCTTATTTAACAGTTCAACTTGGACAACCTCTTTGTGGAAAATTACAGTTGTCCCTCTGCTCCTGCTGCCAATATATGACATGATGGGAGTCAGCATGGAGACCTTGATCAGATAAAACCTCTAGAGTCTGACAGTACCTCCAGGGCAGAGAGCACAGGCTCTTCTAGGGGATGTACCAGGTGCCTTGTTTAAAAATCAGAAAGCCCTGGCTCATGTTCCAGCTCAGAATGGCCTCTGCATGGCTGTTTTTTAGCAAAGCTCTCAATCTTTTAAGCAGAAGACATTTGGATACAAATGCAGTCAAATATTTGGCTAAGCCAAAGGCAATCCAGTAGTCAGTCCCTCCTTAAGCAATCCTGCCAAGTGCTTTGGGATTTTGCTTGACTTCAAACTCTGCAATTGTGGCTGTTATATGGTTGGACCTGTCAAGGCAACTGCCCAGTGCAAGAAAAGCCACATTTAGCTTTGATTTTTTTTTTTCTTGGTGCCTGCTTCAGTTGGTAAGTTCCTTGCCCAGGAGCTCTGGTGCCTGCAGACTGCCCCAGCACCTCTCAGCAAGCCCTGTGTGCTGCAGGGAGCTGCACCAGCTGGCTGGCAGCAGCAAGGACAACAGCTTGTTCCTTTGGTGCTCCTCAAATGATAAATAAAACAAGCTACTCCTTTCACAGCGCTGCTTCTGAACAGCCTGGTGCTTTGTAGCTGCTCTAATCATGCCGGGTGCTCCTGTGGGTTCAGGTTGAAATGCATGTCACGGGCTGGGTTTGTCCCTTCCCTGTGTCCCACTTACAACTGTTGTGTTTTCTAATCTTCCTCTCCCTTTCTTCTCATCACAGAGCCAGCTGTTGGTGTTGGGAAGTGCCCTGCTGAGGCACTAGACCTGCTGGGCTGGGGATGGCCCACTTGCTGTGAGCCAGGAGCCAAGGAGACCTGTCCTACAGCAAACAGAGCTGCCAGGTGATGCCAGAAGCTACAAGTGGCAGCCAAGCTGTTGTGGACCCGATTAAGCACAGTTTTTCCTTAGCCTGGAGAAGCTGGAGGGAAGGCCTGTCTGTGGCATTTGAGATGGTCATGCTGGGTGCTCAGGTGTTGCCATGGTTTAGTGGCATGAAATGTCCCTTTCCAGAGAGCTGCCAGGGCTTGGGCTCGCAGGCTGTTCTGTGTCTGGGTGGAGCAGAGCCTGGTGCTCCCAGCCTGGAGTGCTGGATGGGATGGAGAATGCTCTGGCAGGACCCTGCTAGCAGAGAAGAGCTGGGTGTGAGGAGGAGACACTGAGCCCTGCTCTGCCTCTGTGACCTCTGAGCCCTGGTCCTACAGAGTGCTGCTGCATGTTTCTGTCCTCAGTATCATGGGGTCACAGATGGATTTTAGCTGCCAGGAAACAGGATGCCAAGGTAGTGGCAGGCCCAGGAAAAACCACTGAATCACCTTGCAACTGCACAGATATTGTCACCCTTGATATTTGTCCCTTTTTTTTTTTGTTGAGGCTGAGATCTTGTGCCAGTACCTTGCTGAGTCAGGCCTGAGCCTCCATGCAAAGCCCACCTATCTTTCCAAGGCACTGTCTCCTGGCAGCCATAGCCTGGGTTTCTGCCTTTCCTAACCTCCATGTCAGAAGTTCCCCTTAGACTGTGATTAACTTCTGGAGGCTTGTAATATTTCTTTTGCTTTGACATAAAGACAGCTGGCTGGATTAAATGGTTTCATAGCACTAAAAGAAAAGAAAACACAGGAGGCATTGCACTTGTTGGGGTCAAGGATTTTGCTTTCTTTTAAGAGGCAGTGAAGATAAAACAATTTATTCTTTTCAAATTAGTTGACTGCACAGCTAGTGCCAGAGTCTCTAAAAGGCAGGAATTTGAAATAATGTTTTGATTTAGAAAAGATTACAGAAAGCATTTTCAGGGTTTGAAAGTGAGATATAAATTAAGTGAAAAATGAGGAAAACCAAATTGATTCCCAGCACAGGAATAAAAAGGGAGAAAATAAACCCAAGGCTGTGTGTTGAGATCTGTGCTACCAAAAAAAATAAATCTATGTTCTCCCTTGCAATGGGTGATTGCATTGCTTAGAGAAAGGCAGGGGAAATATGGCTAAAAGGACCCAACGTTATTTTCCTTTTTTCTCAGAAGAAAACAAATAATGAACTCTGCTTGTTTGGAACTTCATGATTGGACCTTCTTAAGGCTGCAGCTGGGTAAGTGATCTCAGTGCAATTATTCAGTAGAGAAAGTAAATATTTTGATTACATCTAAAGTAATTGAGCATTGCAGTCAATCCTTCCTTGAAGTGAGCATTTCGTGGGTTAAAATGGGCGTAGGGAGTGCTCCCATCTGCACTTCTTCCTTCCTATGTACTGTCTGCCAGCACTTTCCTCTTTTCTCTGGATCCTCATTGCAGCCTTTGCAGCAGCTTTGTGTACTCTGCAAGACACCCAAAGTGTCCAGTGAACTCTGTTAACTGAGAGCAGCAGTGATGACAGGAGAGATGCTTCCAATGTTCCTCTTGCAAACCCCCCC
>VWYP01026710.1:326355-453959 GCA_013400435.1 Pycnonotus jocosus | reverse complement strand
CCCCCCAGGGTCTCCAGTTTTGGGCTCAGCACCAGGTTTTGGTTCCTGTGCTGTGAGGTCTCATCTCAGAGCCTGCAGTGGGGTTTTTGGGGGATGCTGGCTCTGAGTCCTTCTAGCACTGCAGCAAAGGAGAGGTTAATAATGCAACGTGCCTGCCTGTTGCCCTTGGCTGTATGCTCATTTACTTCTGCAGGAGGAGAAAAGCTGTGCAAAGAGCCTTTCCCAGGGGATGGAGGAAGGATTTCAGCTCCCTGCACAAACTTACCTGCACAGAGAGCAGAGTTTGGAGACTGGTTTGATCACACCCTGCTAGGATGGATAAGGGTAGCTTGTCTGAAATGCTGAGGTGCCTGGCTTGCTTTTGTGCTGGGCTGTGGGCAAGTGTGTCCTCTCTCTGCTTCCTTGGGACATGCTGCAGTTCTTGCAGGTGTGTTGGAGGGAGTTTCACCATGTGTTTGCTGTGTTCATTGTGTGCTGTCCCTGAGCTGCTGTTACTACTTTGAGACAAGGCACTGCCAGCCAGGCAGCACCAGTATCCCAGCAGATACTGGTGGGGAAATGCAGCTGGTTTCTGCTACCCTGGGGCAGGGGGATCACAGCAGCTCCTCTGTGGGCACCAGGTGGGTGCTGAGCATCCCTCTGTCCCACTGCTGTCACCTCCAGAAACCACCACTGCCTCCCCCCCTGTCGACATCCATCCCTGTTGTTGCCATGGTGGTGTTGGGGCTGGCTGGGAAGCCCTGCTGCTCCTGAAGGAGAGCCACAGCCTGGCTGGCTGACAGGACCCAAGGTGTGAGTGTGGCCTTGCAGAGTGTGGAGAGTGGGGGATGCTGGTGACCACCCCTGTGCTGGAGTGCTGGTGGCTGTGTCCCTTCTTGGGATGGAGAGTGGCATTTGGTGCCCAGGTTGTCTGGACTCAGGAGGGAGAGCTTGGGGGCAGAGCTGAGTGAAGACTCCTGTATGTAGTTGGAGAAAATAAAAATGCTTGGCTACTCCAGGGGGGTGCAAATTACTGATAACAGGCTCTCCAGACATGCCCATACCTGAAGGATAGGAAATAATCAGTGAAGTTAAAGCTTTGTTTTGTAACACCTTGGGGTTACAGCTGATGCTGTAGTATTAGAGCAGCAATCCAGTAAATACAGAATATTTACTTTTCTGGCAGCCAGTGTTTTGTGTGTGTGTGTGTGTGCTGGAGAAGCAAGTATGAGGCTGGAGCCAGCCAAGGTCAGGCTTGGCAGTTGTATTCCTGCTTCTGCTTTTGGCTGCTTCCCGTCTCCAGCTTGGTGTCTCTGAATTGAGTTAATATTTATGGTCTTCCAGAGACTGAAACTTCTTTGTGAGCACCAGGCATGAACACACATTCACTTTGAGAAGCTTTGGAAGTCTAAGATTGGGACTTGGTTGGGATTGAGGTTTACAGAAGCATTTCAAGAACTCAGCCAATGCCCAACCTCTCCATGTCCTGGCAGGTGAAGCAGCTGGTCAGGATGAGCATTGTGCAGCCTGTGCTGTGCACTGAGAGTTGGTGCTGCAGAAGTGAAGGAATGATTCAGAAAGGGAGTGGATGGGATTTGGGGATGCTGGGAATGTCCCATGTTCCATCTTGGGGATGCAGCTGAAAGGTGCATTAACAAATCACTGCATGTCAGCAGAATGGAGGAGACTGTTCATGAGCCAGGCAGCGTTCAGAGGTTATTATTGCTGCCCTAAAGAGAAGAGGTGAAGGTGCTTTTATTTATCCAGTATGGGTCACTCACCTGGGAGCAGGGTGCAGGTCCTGTACAGACCCTTTTATTCTGCCTTGCCTGGAGCAAGGAGTCTCAGTAGTAGCTGTGAGCCCAGAGCATGAAACAAATCTTTCCTTCACTTTAAAGATGGTTCTTGTCCTTTTTTCTTCCCCTCCAGAGACTGCTTATGCATTGCACATTAAATAGTCATTAGCTAAAAGACTTTGTCATCCAGGGAGCAGAGCTCCCCAGCCAAGGCTTTTCCTCAGCTCTTGAGCATTCAAGGTGCCAGCCTGCAGATCAGGCTTCTTCTCACTTGCATTCTCCTTGCAGCACTCTAGGAGATGTAGAAATGACATTGTCTGGGCTGACAAAGCTGGACCAAGGAATGGCTTGGGCCCCCTCCTTCTGCCTGGAAGGGGAGGAAGGTTTGGGATGGAAAAATACATGGTGAGTTCAGGGACACAGCTGAGTGTGAGAGCAGGGTTGTTGAGTTTGAGAGGGGGCTGAGGTACCAGCATCAGGTTTGGCACTGGGTGCTGAGGTGTTTGCAAGCTTTGTGTGGGTTTCATGTCATTTCTACCATGCAATTCCATGTGTATCTTTTCCTGCCAGCTGTTCCCTTTGCTAAGCACCAGAGGCTTCTCTGACAAGTTCTCTGAGCATGAAATCTGGCTCCAGCTGTGCTGTTTACCTGCAGCAGGCAGAACTCATTCCTGTGCTGAGCAGGTGAAAGCCTCTAAGGTTGGTTCTAAGGTGCTGGAGCTGGGGGAAGAGCGCAAGGAGGCAGCCCTTTGAGTGCCCCTCAGACCAGGTATGAGAGATTTGGTGGGCCTCACCTTGACATCTGTCTCTAAGCTCTGTCTTTTGAGCCAGGAAGCATCCCCCACACCATTCAGCTTCCTTTGCTTGCACTTCTGTCTTGCTGTCTTCAGTACACAAGGGTGTCACAGGGTGAGGTTTCTTTGCCCCAGCTCTCCAATTTGCACTGAGCTTTGCTTACAGTGGATGTTGTGCAGGAGATGTTTTGGAGTGAGTCTCCACTGGCTAGCTGAAGAGGCAGTTATTTTTCAGAGCTCAGATCTTCTCTGACTGGGAGGATTCCTAAATATTCCTAAATTCCTAAATAATGAATGTTGGTTTCCAAATGGAGGGTTCCTTGTTCCCTGCCAAGCAGATGCAAGGACTGGGTTTGCCTGTGGCCTAGAGTCTCCTGAGAAGCTTTTGTTTATAGCATCTGTTGTGCCAAAAATGCATGAAGCTACCTGACAGCAGAGATACTCTTGTCAGCTGGGTGTCCTTGGCTGCTGTGTGTGTAAATGTGTGCCTGATTAATTGGAACAAGCTCATCAGAGAGTATTCACCAGGTGCACCACCAAAGGACAACCCCAAAGGCATTGTCAGAGCTGTGGCAACACAGAGATTTGCCTGCTGTCCTTTGCATTGATATGATCAGGGTCCTCCCTGGGTGAGCAAAATACAAATTAAATTCTTGCTTTGTAATTCAGTGTGGAAAGTTCTTCTTTACTCCTTAAGAAAAGAGGTGATGGGCTTGTCTGAAGTGTCTAAAATTAATTTACCTGAAGCCTGTGGAGCATTACCAAATGCCACTCTAAGATGCACTTTCTAATACTGTTGCAGTCACAGGAACCAGCTGTGCAGGACAGCTGTGCCACCTAGGAAAGCAATGAAGAAATATGCCCAGGGCTGGGGTACAATTCCTGACATGTCCCAGGAAACCCAGATCTATCAGAACAGCATGCCAAGCTGAAGATCACCAAGGACACCCCAGATTCAGCCTTCTCAATTCTTCCTTTATTCCAGCATCTATGGCTAAGCAAGAAGCCCCCATGACCACTCCAGGCTGCACAGCAGTTTTATAACCCATTTATCTACCCAGACTTGTCCTTAGACCAGGAACCTAATCAAATCCTGCTGAGTATCACAGAGCTGTCTGAGGTGGGGAACATGGAGATCTCCCCTCATGGGACAGGGGTTGAGCTATGCTCTGTCATGGCTGGTGTTTCATTCTGTCCCTGCAGGGAGATCAGGCTGATTTCTCAGTTCTGCTTCTTTTCCCCAGGTCTGGGTATCTGATCTGTGGAGGCTTTAAGGAAGTGGAACTATGGGGTAGGGAAGGGCTTCTCTCCAGGGTAGGGGAAGCTGCTAGATTGGGGTGGGGGTGGGGAGAGAAGAAACTCTCTGGAAATGAGCATTATGGGCATGATGGACAGGCTTCATTTCAAGTGAAATTAAATTTCAGTTAGAAAATTGGAACAAATAATCCAGTTATTCTCAGGACCCAGTAATAAATCACTGAAATCCAGATTAATGCATTATCCCCCATTAAATTTCTCTCTTAAAAAATAGTTATTTCCAGGTTTAAATCTTAATTCTTGCTGCAGCATGTCCTGGTGTCCATAAGACAGTGCTGTGCTCTCATGTTTTGTGTAAGAACAAAAGGAGACAGCAGCCTTGTGGATTATGTGTATAATGCTGTAACTGCTTTGAGAATAAAGGAATGGAGTTACTGGTTTGCTTGTGGATGTGGATAAAACTCGAGGGAAAGGAAATAGTTATCTTTGTGTAGACCATGTCTTCTTGTGTAAAGCAAGTCCCCCCCCCCAAAAAAAATATATGATGTGGAACAGAAGGAAGCAGGAGGGAATATGATCAGAGATTTTACTTAAGGTCAGGATGCAAATAATTTTAGTTTAGGGCTGGTCTCCCAAGTCTCCAAAAATAAGAAGTGAGTAAATGCATCTGTTCCTTGGTCCAGTTTGCTAGAAAGGGAGAGGACATTATTTCTAGTCCAAAGTAGTGCTTAGTAAATGTTGTCCATGTTTCAGTCTTGTCAGTGCTTGAAACCAGCTTCCTGGAGTTTTCTTTTCTTCTTGCCCTTTCTTGTACACCCACTTTGTGTGACACAGACAAAAAGAGAGGTGGATGGAAAAGGAATGACCCTGTTTACCTGTGCTTCTTGTAGGATAAGGATGCTAGAGAAGAACTGCCACTAGGATAAAGTCTGAAGTGGCCCTGCTTTCCCATATGTTGCATTTCTGTTTGAGCTAATTGCTCATATTCCTTTAATGGTTCCATGATTTTATTTATGCTGTTACAACTTCTAATGCCTATAGGAAGCCTTGAATTTGGATGTCACTAAATGAAAATTAGGGCTCTCATTTTCCATGGAGAAATGCTCTTGGGCAGTGTGGTAATTTCACGCCTGGAAGGAGTCATATTTGTTGGATAATTTTTGTAACTTAACCAAATTAGCCTTGAGAAACCAAGGTTCTTAATCAGAGTCTTGAACTCTCTGCTCCATTAGTTAGAAACATCAGCAGAAACATTCTTGCACAAAGGGTGGACACTTGGTTTGCAAAGCAGAAAAGTGCTCTGATTTTGTCTGCACTGGGGGCAGCAGTGTCCCTGGGTTTGAGGTTGTTCATAACACTCTGAGTCCTTAGTAGGGCCAGACTCAGTCACATCAGGTCAGCTGCTCCTGAAAAATTAGGCAGCCAAATGATGTTCACCTTCCTTCTGTACTCACAAAAGGAGGATTCTTCTAGTGGGAATTGAATTCCTGAGAATATTCTGAAGATTTATGAAAGACAATTGGATATTAAGGATTTGGTTAATAATTCCAGTAAATAGGGTTCAAATAGTTATGGGAGAAGGGGTGGAAGGAAAAGTGAGAAATGCCAGCAGGCTCTGGAGTGTCTTTGTGGCCCATGGGAAACAAGGTGGGGGGAGGCCTTGTGTTCTCCATTTCTGAAGGATGCCACAGCCTGGAGACACCAGTGTTAAAGAAACTTCTGAGTAGGTCTCCTCAGTGACCCAGCAGAGTGTGTTGTCAAGGTTCACTCTATTTCTTACCACACAGACCATGATCAGTTCCCACACATAGGCACAGAGATATGCACATCTATATCTGTGTGTATAAAGGTACTTAGTGAATGTTCTCCTTGAGTTTGGTGAAATAATCACATCAAATCTCTTTGCACTTCTCAACAGGCGAGACTACTGTGTCCAGTTTTGGGTTCCTCATTCAGGAAAGACACTGAGGTGCTTGAGCAAGTCCAGAGAAGGGCAATGAATCCAGTGAAGGGACAAGAGTCAAGTTAAACCAATGCAAAGCTGAAGCCATGAGTGTGTGCTGCTTTCCATCCCCTTTGTGTAATTCCTTCTGCCAGACTGGACACTCACCTGTGCTGCTCTCACCAACCTACCCCATGGCACCTGGCATGTGGAGGGCAGCTCAAACTCTGCCTGGAGCCTTGAGAGACAGGGCTGGTCCCAGCTAGAGCAGGTTCCAAAACAGCTCTTCTGTCTCATCTCCTGTGTGGAGCACAGATCCAGCCCAGCAGTGGACTCAGGGCAATTCCTCCTTCCCACTCACAAACGTCCCTTTGCTGACTGGAGCTCACTTGACTGGATATGCCCTGGTGCTGGGGCTCTGTCAAGGATATCTCTGTCTTCTCCTTTGGAGGGGTCTGTAAGGCCAGACAGAGAAAACAAGTGCTAATTAAAAAGAGAGCACTGAAACTTGGACCCATTCCTGTGCACTTCAGTCTTGGCACAGTGCTGCTCTCTTGCCTCCCTTGGACTCACCCAGCAGTGACATCTCCACCCTGTGGGTTGTGAGGGCTGTGCAAGGATGGAGTTAGGGGAGTTCTGATAACTCCTCCCCACTCTCTGCAAAGGTCACCAGCTCAATCCAGTGAAACTAAAGAGGAAACAAATGCCCAAAGAGCAGAAATCCCCAAACATGTCACATCAAATCACAGAGAAGCTAATGGGACAGAGCCACGTGGTTACAGCATGTGCATTCTGCTCTATATCATTAATTTACTGATGTTAAATATTTCAGCAGGTAACTTCCAGGGCTTCCAGAACTGTCCTAGTGGCTGTGATCACAAATTATTCATCAGTAGCAAGTGAACAAGAAAAGCCTTTTTGAACAAGGGCATTTCTGAGTCTCTTGCCTTTTTTTTTCTGCCTTTCAGCTGACTCCCTCTGCCTTCCAGAAGGAGATGTCCCTCACCATCAAGCAGAGGCTGGCCAGCACTCAGGAGATGAATCTGCCCCAGTTTGTCCAGCTTCAAGACAAGAGCAAGACCTCCATCACAAGGTAGCCTTTCCCTGCCCTTTTCCTTGCTGTTTGATGTGACATTTGAAGTGGGTGTGTGCTTGTGACAGGCTTCCCTCCAGCTCATCGAAATACCTCAGTGTCCAGGTCCTGCTGCCATTTCAAACTCCTGCTGGTGGTGGTGAAGTTCCTTCTGCTGGAGGAAAGGCAAAACGTTTTTCCCCAGTGAGACACTGAAGTCCTGATTTGTGCTAAGTCAACACAAAAACCTCTGCTGGAGCTGGTGGGGTTTGCTGGAGTGTAACTGCCATCCCTAAGGAGAGAAGGCTGGGGCAGGACCCAAGGGAATGAGCTTGCCATTTTCCATTCTTCTGCTGAAACAGCCACCTCTTGCTTTGGTGTGGTCACTGTCAAATGCTCAGGGTTAAAGGATTCCCTCCATAGTGGCAGCATTGGCCTTTGAAGGCTGAGGGCCTGTGGTGATTACTCCTGGTTTAACAAAACTAATTGCATTAAAGCTTTGTGTTGGAACGTGTGGGACCCTGATGGGGTGTTAGGTTTTGCAGGCTGCCAGATGCACAGGGATCTCTCCCTGGGCAGAGGGCAGTGGATGTGCTTTATCTGGATCACTGTTTGCTGAGGGGTGTGTTTAAGGCTGCTTTTCTTAGAGGGCTGCTCAGCTTAAAGCACAGTCCCAGATGACTGAGAGAGGCTGCTGAAATTGTCAGCAAGAGAGCTGTAACAGACTGGTTAAGGATTGCCCTGGATAGCACAGGAGGCTGGCAATGCCTCAGATGGATGCACAAATAGCTGGCAGGGTGCTGCAGCCCCTCACTTCAGTCAGTTGTGACTCCTGTGGACATGCAGGAGACCTGCCTGTGTGTTTTGAGTGGGAACAGTGCAGCTGGAGAGGGGGGACAAAAGCAGGGAAGGGTTTTGTCACAGTAATGTCTCTGCTCAGTAAGCATTTGCTGTTGCATCACTCCAGACATGCCTCTGCAATGGTATTAAATATGACACCAATAATAGATTACAAGAAAGCAGCCATTTTAAGCTCATGGAAAAAGGAGATATCAACTCCAGTCTTACTCAAGTAGCCCAGAACTGCTGAGAAAAGAGCTGAGCCTTATCCCCATCCAGCATTCTTCTCATTTGTCTTTTTCCAAACTGCTGTTACTTTCTTTTTGTCCTTACCACCTCTGGTATGGTTCTTTTCTTACTGGTGTCTAAGCATTAAAAAAAAAGAGAAGTATTTGGACTTGTGTGGGACTCTGTCTCAGAGTAAAGGTCATCCCAAAAGTGTTTACCATGGAACCTGAGGTAAGTTCTGGGGTTTCACTTGCTCCAGGAGTACTCAGGGCTCTGTCAGTCAGTGCCCTGGATCTCTGTGACCCCATTAGCACACAGCTCTGCCTGAGGTAAGGGGTGCCTGGAATTTTGGAGAAGGAAACCTGGAGAAACACCTGCCAAAAGAGCAGCTTGGCTTGAGCTACTCAGTGTGGTCCAGCAGCTTTTGATCAGCCCAGGGCAGAGGTGGAAGAGCCACTGTTTGCCCAGTGGGGGCTGGGCAGATGTCCTCACTCAGAACCTTCACTGGGGGTCACTGCAGAATCTTCCTCCCAGCACCTGAACCTCTCTCTGCTCTCTCTCACCTCTCCAGTTCTCAGCAGCTGGCCTGGATCACAGTTCACTTCAGCCTTGCCCATCAGAGCTGATGTTTCAGAACTACACCCCTGGTGAGGTCTGTGGAATGCCACTGGTTCTGAGGAACAGGGACAAGGTAAGTGCTGGGGTGTGGAGGTTTAACACCGTGCTGGAAGAGGAGAGTGATGTAATTCTGGTGGGGTACAGCACAGCAAGTTACCTGCTGCAGCACATCCACAATCAGATGTCTCAGTACCTTTGTTCTGAAAGATGGTGAAAATCTTCCCAGGAGATTCTCCCCTGATTTTGGCCTTATGTTGGTGGTATCTAACCCAAAGGACCTTTTCTAGCCCCTTGCTTTTCCTTGAAAGCCCTGGATTGATGGGAATGTTGAGGGGTGTAAAGTTCTGACTTGCCCTCATGCTTTACCTCGAGTGTGCATCATGTCCTGTGGCTCCTTGGTTAATCTTGGTTCCTGGCAGGAATCTCTGCCTCTCTAAGCTTATTTAGCTGCCTCTGGCAACCTGCACTTAAAGCTCAGGTGTTGAGTCTTCTCTACACTTTATGCTGGAATTAGTTTTAATTAGTGGCATTGGCACTGCAGGAAATGTGTTTTGAAACAGCCCTGGAATCGGGCTGATTTAGCAGAAGCAGTGGGAGGCCTTTAGGTGCCATTTCAGGCTCCTGCTAAGCTTAATTCACCTCTGCTCAGGTTTTCTAAAGGCAAAGTAATGTTCTGCTTTCCCTTTGGAGAACCACAGTGCCTCCAGAGCAATGTGCCCAGGAAGGTCTCTAACTTCGCTTGAAAAAATTGCGATTGTTTTGCAATTTCCCAAGAAAGTTGAGAAGGGGAAAGTTGAAAAATGTCAGCAGTTGTGTTCCACTGTAAAGAGGAAAACTGAGACCTTTCAAACTTCAGTCAGGGGAACATTTTCTCAAATGACTCTTGTGCCAAGAGGAAGCTGGTGGGAAGAGACAGGAGAGAGGAAAGGAGCAGAGTTCAATCTTTTCTCTCAAAGCACTTTCTTAGACACAAGGGCTTCTCTTGATAAATAACATTAAAATGTAGTGGAAGCAGAGAAAGGGCAGAAAAAGAACAGTGTTATTAGAGGTGTGTGGTGTAATGAAGAGTAAGATTGAGTGCATGAGAGAAAGGCAGGATGGGAAGATGGAAGAGTGACAGGAGCAGGTGAATTAACCCCCTCCTCAAATCTACCTGTTGGGAGAAAAAAAAAAAGTGGCCAAAAAAAGCTGTTGGGACGTATGACAGATGAAGGAACAACAAAAGAAGTCCAAGTGTATCCTGGGATAACAGGGTACGTGGCTGCAAAGGGGAGACCCTTTGGCAAGGAGGGATGCAGTTCTGGTCCCTCAGTTATTCCTGGAGAGTACTACAGCATTCCTGGTCTGGCATGTAGCTTGGGAATACTGGAAAGGTGCAGCAGGGATGTCCATGGCTAAGTGATTCCATTGGTGGGGTCCACACTGATTCTGGCACTTCTGCTGCAGGTTTACTCTGCTGATTCAAATGTGCCTCAGCTTCTCTGTTCCTACTGAGCATTTTGGCTTCAGCTGCTCCAGTGTCCATGCAGCACATGAAAATGTTTGTCCTTATCAAGTACAAGCCAACAGACAAACAGTGAATTTGCTCTACTCATGCTTCCTCAAGTGGAAAAGGACATCTGCATTAACATTTCTGACACTCTCAGTAGAAAATAATGAACTTGTACAGCTGCTTATTGGGATTTGCATGCCCTGAGAAGAGGCATACAAATGTGTGAGCTGTTAATTTTTTTCCCAAAAGAATTAATTTTGAAGCTAGTAAGACCTCAGCCATTGGACAGTGCTGGTGTAAAAGTATAAACAGCTCTGAGGAAAATTTAAATGCATAAAGACAGAGATGATAATCCCAGAGAAGTTATTGTATTCTAATTTTGTTGACTTTTAGTAATGTCCTGGAGAAAAGCAACATTGTGTTCTGTCTCCGGGGTTTCTCACCAGCTTCCCAGATTCCTCTGAGTTTCAGAGTTACAACTTAAACTGTTTCATAACCTGAAGTGGTCTGCTCCATAAAAATCCAGCTAACAGCCAAGTGTATTCCAATCAGAGACTCTGTAATCCTTCAAATATAGAAGATTTTCACCTGTTTGCTGTCAAATTGCTTTTCTGTCTTCTAGCTGCTCCTCACCACCCTTAGAGATGTCCTGGGTGACTTTTGCTGAAGGTCTTAGCAATGTGTATTCATCTTCCAGGGGTCTTGTTGGCCAAAATGTTTGCCTTCAGTGTGAAATTAGCCCCTGAGACTCACTGTCCCAGGGTGCTGGTGTAGCAGATGGAGTTTGGAGAGTTCAGGACTGCCTTGGCTGTGGATTATCAGGCTTGGATGGGTGGTGCAGAACAAACATTCATGTTTTTCCAAGCCTCATGGGAGGTTGTTGTTTATTACTGAAGATGCCTGTCAGTCAAAATCACTTGTTTTAAACTTTATGAGATGTGATTTGGTGCTCAGATGTTGATGTTTGTATGCTAGAAAATGCCTTTTTGCTCTGTATGTGTGTCCCAGAAGGCAGAACCTGGCCAGCAGGGTGCCTGCAGGGCCTCCTGGGTGCAGGAAGGAATGCCCAGCAGTCCAGCTTGCCTGCACTGGCAGCTGCCTGGCCACAATCACCGGGCAGCAAGAGCCCCTGGGGAGCTGAGATTGGCTTTTAGTAATGAAACCACTCTGTGAGTCAGTGCTGGTCATGTTTCTCCAGGCAGAAAATGCCTTTGAAGCCCATAATTGATAGGCACAGCCTGGGGTGTCATATGGTTTTCCATCACTTTGGCAAGTTGACTGCTCTCATCTTCTGCCTCAACCTTTCCTGGTGATGTTTTGTTCTTTGCCTTTGCTTCTTTACAGTCCATTTAAATTCTCTGTGCCATCTCCTTGTTTTGGAGGTTGTCTCTTGTCTAGCTGTGTTCTTCTTTTTGCTTTTCAGGTTTCTTTTACTCCCAGTAAGGCCACAGTGTTTGGTCTCCTTCTCTTGCTGGTCTGCCCACACAACTGTATGCCCACAGCTGGACTACCCCACTCAAACTTGGTGTGTTAGAAGGGAATTTCTTCCTTCCCCCAGGATAACAAGTGCTGTTTCACTTTCAGTAGCACATTCCCCCTCTGGAACACAGATGCATGGCCATGTGCAGGCAGAAGCAAGCAGGTTTTTTAGTCTTGTAGAATATGTGGATGACTTGCTTCAGGTGTTCTGTCTCCATCCTACTGCAGGTGTCTGACCTGCTTGACACTTCCTTCCCACCAGGCACCGCCCCTACTGCCTTTGGCTGAGCTGCTTTGCCCAGGTAGATGGGATTCACTTCCCTGCCTTTCCTGAAGCAAAAGTGATGTGTTTTCACACCTTCTGTTGCCCAGCTGTGCTGTCCCTGAAGACACCTGCCTGCCCACAGCCCAGCTGCCAGGCCAGGGGACAGGAGGTGCTGTGCCCATGGCAGGGAGCCAGCCTGGCACAGGCACACTGAGGTCTACGTGCCCTTAGTCAGCAGGAGGTTGCTGAGCTGCAGGTGACTTGGACACCTGCCTGAAATAGCTGAAAGAGCTCCTGTAGGGCAGGTACAGCCTGTGGGCAGTGACACCGCTGTGGCTGTGTCTTCATGTGTGCCACTGGTTGCTCTGGCAGCTCACAACTGCTCTGTGCCAAACATGCTGTGCTTTTGCTTGGGGGTTTGAACATCAGTGCTGAGGCCCTGGCAAGTCTAATCTCAGTGCTGTTATCTAGAGGCTTTTATTACAGAAGGATTTTAGATATGGGAGGAAGGAAGCCTTGCAGGGAAAGAGAGAAGCAGGCTGACTCTTTCCACCAGCATGCTGCTATCTCTTAGCACAATTCTTCACCTGAATTGTTTGGAGAGGCAGAGATGGGGGGAGCTCTGAGCCAGCTGATGTTTCTGCACCAAGGCAAAGGTGCAGGATCTCTTTGGGTGCAGCTGATTTCCCATCTTCCCTTTGCTGTTTAAACCTAGTTTAACACTTTGTCCTATCCTCAGGCAGTATGGATCTAGAAACCTAGAGAAGAAATGCCCTGTGTTCCCTAGCTCCTTATTCTTTAAGAGGGACTGAGGAATTACTTAACACTGTTAAAATTTAGAGTAAAAATTATACTGGCCTAGGGCAGTTCTCTGCACTACCCAAGTGGCACAAGATCTTAATATCACTGAGGTAGGCTTTGCAAAGTACACAGGTGCCATTGAAATGTGATTTATTAGTATGAACTGGTGCTCATTTTCAGGGTGAAAGAGGTGAATTGATACCCGTGAAGGGCAAAGTGCTGCACTTGGAGTTGAGAGGCAGCAGAGCAACATGTGAATATCACCACAGATAGGAGGAGAGTGAGATAACCCACAAGGGCACTTAATGTCCCATACACTGTCCCTTGTCTTGTCCTTGAACTTGGTGAGTGCACGGCACAGGGAGCTCTGCCAGCGAGGGTTTCTCTGCACAGCTTCACTGACACCCCCAGCAGTTTCACTGAACGGGGCTTTGGGCTCCTTGCAGGGGTTTTGTAGGGCATCAGGAGAGGGTTGTGTGCTGCTCTGCACGGAGCACGTGAGGGTTTTTACCGCAGAATCAGAATTTTGTGCAAATTGAACATTTTGTCTTGTACTTGACAGAGTGCGAGTCAGCGAAGTACCAAAGTGCTGTAGCTCAGCTAGAAACACATCGATAGCATGGGCAGGAGGTGCAGAGCACCTTGAAAACCCCTTAGCAAAGAGGCAGGCATTGAGAAATGGTTCTGAAAAACCATTTGCATTGGGCTTGAAGTTGCTGGCATGCAGAATATCTGTGTTTTAGTTGTGGAAGGCTTAGGAGTGCTCCTTTGAACAGCCTCTGCATCTCAGCTGCTCCATGTCCACAGGGATCATGGATGACCCAGTGACCTGGGATACAGGTTCAAATCCCTGTGTCAGGGCTGTGGATATTTCAGTTGGTTTGTATTATTCTCTTGCTTTGAATCTGTTCTTCCCTGGGGTAAGTCTGACTTCAGTGAAGTCACTCCTGATTTAAGGCAAAACTGTGGCTGAGCCCTAAATAAAAGGACCACGTGAGTTGTTAGTGGCTGAAATGCCACGTGCCATGTTGCTCTTTCCTGACAAATGAGCAGTTTCCTATTGTCTTGCAGTCATTTGGGAATGTATCACACAGTCGGACTGTCAGAAAGTAAATGAATAGCTGACATGTCTCTTTGTTTATTGGCACTTGCATTATAAATATGAAATGATAATGTTTCTGCTGGGCAACGTTTCCAATTAGCTCCTCTTGCTGTTTCTGATTTACACATTCCTGTTTTATGGCTCCAGTTGCCCAGCATGGGTCTTCTCATGCCACCCTGTGTTCCCTGGTGTCCTTGCATTGTGGTCTGACAGTCTCTGCCTAATTGGAAGCTGTTATGGAACTGACTGGCAAATACCCAACAGACAGGAATATTTACATTTGTGTGTCCTTCAGGCTTATTAATAGATTATCTGAAAGGAAGAAGGAAGCAGGAAGCACATAAAATCATAGCACAGCTTATTCTGTTCTGTCCTCTTGTTCTTTTCACTGTAGGAAGACAATATTTTTCAGGCAATACAAGTTCAATCTGTGAGGTTTGCAAAATTCTTTCCTGATGCTCAGTGGAGACTGAAATATTGCTCACTGATTAATAGGAAAGATGACAGGACGATGAGTTACTGCATTACTGAAATTAACTCCTTTAAAATTCAGTCCAGCCCTGTTAGATGTTTTGTAGCACATAGAAGTTATTCCAAACAGACTTTTAAGATGGCTCTTGCAGGGAGGAAAGGGACAGGAGATGAAAGCAAATGAATGTGCAGAATGAACCTGGAGAATAGGAATGGTTTCAAAGACACCTGTGAATTGGTAGCTGAGGGGGCAGGAGCAGGGGTACCCCTTCTCCTGTGGAGCTCTCCTCATCCTTCAGTCTCTCCTCTTTTTTAATGGCCCTTTTTTCCAGCCTATATGATATCATGGTTTCAGCAGGGAGCTTTCCCTGCTTGACTTACTGTATTACCTCATGCTACAAGGATCTTTTCATTGCAAGTTGTCTGCTGCAGGGAATTCAGTGAAGGATTTAGGATTGGCTATGCAGGATAACTGACATCTGAGTCTGGTGCACTAGGCAGGCATTAAGGTTGATGTGGGACACCAATTAATGTTGGTCTGAGTCTGCAAAGGGCCTGAGAGCCATGCTGGGTTAATGGTTGGACTTAACCATCTTCAAGGTCTTTTCCAAATGAAACAATTCTATAATTCAAGGAAATAACATCTGAAACAAGCAGTTGGTTTTGTTTCAGTGGCTACTAATTTGAATGCCAAGGGTGGTATTTGGAAGGCCAGAGCCCATAACTTTTTGCTTATCAAAGGGGAGGAAGAGCAGAGGAATCATCCTACAGTCATCTGTATTCTCCTTGAAATTGAGAAAAGGGTTTGAAGGCAAAAGTTATATTTCCATGAAAATCTGCAGCCTGAAGCTGTGTCTAAATAATCTCTAAAGCATAGAAGTGCTGCACACTCTTGCACACTCAGGCTTATTTAAAAACCTGCTTTAAAGCAGTCTGCTTAGGGTTTGCAAAGTAAAAGCAAGATTTTAAACTTGTTTTAGCTTACCCCAGAGTTAGTGTCCTGATAACACAGGGCACTGCTGCAGTGGAGAATTTGCAATCCTCTTCTCCCAAGGGAGGACAATTCAGCTTTCTGAAGCTGAGTGAACCATGAGTTCACAGCAGCAGGGACAGCCAGCCTCTGCCAGGGACAGCCTTCTCTTGTTGGGTTTCCCCATTTTTGCCCTGATACTTCATCCCCTTTGGTGCAGAGTCCCACTTTGGGGGGCCGTAGTGGCGTTGCAGGGTCAGCACACTCTCAAGTGCTCTGGGTGAAGCCTTGCTCTGGCTGCAGCATCCCTGGAAAAGTGATGGCCTGCATGGCCATGAGCAGCAAGATGCAGTGTTCTCCTCAAGGTCATGGCTGCCTCTATGAGGCCAAATGCTCGTTGCTCTTGCCTTGCCTTGGCAGACAGAGAAGTGCCCTTCGCCTGCAGTGCCCACCACTGGCAGAAGAGCTGGGAATGGCTGCCTATGTTGGCTTTTGGAGGAATTTATTCTTTGGGCTCTTATTTACATTGATGCTGATCCCCTCCCTTCTTAGCAATGACAATGACTTGAAAATTCCCTTATACTTCCCTCAGATGCCTCCAGTTGTTGAGGTTTCTTTTCTCTTTATCCCCGTACTGATCTGAACTCCTTGCATCCTCCTCAGTCTACCTGGCATCTGGAAGCGAGAGATAACTGAATAGAAGATGCCAAGGCTTAAAAAGACACACAGCTTTCAATTGGATTTACAATGCCTTTGTTACAGTAGTGTGGCCAAAATAACAACAACCTAAAAAAAGGTAAATAGCATTCTCCATTTGCTAATGCAGTTTCTGAGGATCTGAGCAGTCTGGGACGTGAAGTGCCCAGATAATAGGTGCTTTAAATTCCCATGGGCTGCCCGTAGCTTTTATTTTAGAGGGCTTAGGCTGCAAGATTGAGTGCAAAATTGCTAATTCAGAAAGGCTTGCTGAAGATGAAACGCTCTCCTGAAATGTGATCTTCAGTCCTATAGGTCGTTTGCTGCCATTCCCTTCCTGGTATTTTACCTTCCAAATAGGAGAAGCAAAAGCACTTCTGCAATTTCAAGTGTGAATATTTGAGATGTCTAGGGAAAAAAAAAAAATCTCTCTTTATTCTTTTACTATCTCTTGGATGTGACTGCAGCTGTTAGAGTGATTTTTAAACTGCTGCTGAGCAGGTGGTTGGTAGGCACTGGGTGTTAGCTTTGGGTTAAAGCAATAGCTGTGTGTCTGTGCCTCCTCTGGCAGCCTTAGGTCCCTTTCCAGGTTTGGAGAGGATGGGTATGGGAGCAGCAAGTCTCCACCGTGGAAGAATCTGAATTGGTTCTGGTTAAGGGAGTTTGCTGCTATGTGCAATTCCTAAATCAAATTGTCTGCTTGCTGCTTCAACAATGATAAAAATATAAAACGAGTTGAAAGCACTGAGGAGAAAAGATCAGGCCAGCAAGTGAGTGATAAGAGGCAGAGCTTTTATCAACTCATCGATACAGGAGCTGCTGGAGGCAATGGCTCCTGGCCCTACAGCAGCAGCTCTACCACTGATTTCGGCAGGGGTGAGGTGAAGCTGCCAGCACAGCAATGCCGTGTCATATATCTGATGATTGATCTGCTCATCCCTACAGTGAAATGGTTTTGGATACTTGATTCACCTTTCTGTTGCTAAGTTCCAGACAGCTGGAGGAGGGGGCTGTCTGGCTGTTTCCCGAACAAGCCAGTGACTGGGAATAGCAGAGTTTAGTTTGCTCTAGTAGGGATGCCTGAGGGTTTCCTGTTTGCAGTTTCATCCCACCCTTGTCCAAAAAGGCACCAAGTCACTCCTAGAGACCTTGGAAGAGAGAGGTGATTACGACATCAACCATACAGAGGAGGCAGCAAAGTTATTGCTGTGTCCCCTGCAGCTGGGGTGAGATGTAAAGGGAGACTGAGATTCTCCCATGGGAAGAGCTCTCTCTAAGTCCAGGGCAGAGCTGCAATAGGCTGCTGAAGGCAGGAATGAAATTCTTACTGATTTAAGTACTTGTCAGACATTGGCAAGAATATTTTGGCATTAGGATTGAGTCAGTTCAGTGTGGGGAGATAGATCAGATGGTTTTTTCAGGGTGTGCATCCCTTGTCCCTATGATGTTGTGGGAAGAGGTGGAAAATACACAAGTACCCCACACTCATGTGGCATTAAAGTGCAGTTACCATCTCCAGCTTGGTAAGTATTTCACCAAAAATGGGCTGTTGATTGTGCATGTGGTGAAGTCCTTGTGAAAATACACCAGAGCCCCTCGCCAAGCTCCACCAGCATTGCTCTATTGCTGGGACTGGAGTTGGTGTTGTGGCACAGCTGATTCCTAGTGGTGCCTTTAACAGTCTGCAGTGGTGGTCAAAGCAGGTTCTGTTATTACTACCTGTATTCCACTACCTGAAATTACTCTATTTTGGTGACTCAAAGTATCAGATAATTTTGTCAAGATCTGCTCTGAAAACAGGTGAATCAATAGAGTTATTTCTTCTTTTTGCAAGTTAACAGCCCTGTCCAAGTCATCCTACTGGAATGAAAGGTCATTGAGGTACAAAGTACTATTAATTATTGAATGCTACTCTTAGGGTCATAGAACACAGCAGTTTTCCTTCTGTTGTGAGGACGGCATTTAACATGTCCTGTGCTGAGACAGTTTCTTTTCCGGCAGGATTATTTCCACCAGCTCCTCTGCACCACTGAAAGGGAAGAGTTCATTGTGCCAATTGGTGCCATTGGTGCCTGAGGCATCCTGGACTCCCCTGGCCAGCTGGACTTCTCAATCTTCCTGCTCAAGTGCAGCACCCAGAAGACTCTGCCGGTTCAAAACCACAGTAACAGGGCAGCTCCTCACCAGCTGAGCACCCGGAGGTGAGGCAGCGGCAGCTCAGCTTCTATTGTGCAAAACACCTTTGGGTGATAACAGAGTTGGTCAAGAGCAATGAAAAGAACCAGAGCATCGCAGCTGCTGCCCTGCAGCCATGGCTGGAAATGGGCAGGACGTGTGGGGTTTGCTGTTGCTTCTGCTGTTTTAAGCAGGATGCAACCTTTGAGCTTTCTTTGTCTCACATTTCCTGGAGGGTGCAGGAACAGGTAGTAGCTGGCTTGCACACCCTCCTGAGCACAAGCAGCTTCTGAAATGGTTACTCACCACTGTCAGCCAAATACACTCGTTCTCTGGGGGGCCACAGGCACGTGGCTTTCCAGTGATCCTCTCATGAGATGCCCCATGTGAGCTGTGTTGTGGACAGCCTGTACTGTTCCTGTTAGTCAAAGCTGATCTGATTTCCCTTGTCATTTGAGGCCATAAATCATCTCTTCTGTTTCATGGTGAACCTTTGAAAGCCAGTTTAAATTTCAAACAGATGATTTAAATCATTGAATAGAAGCATTTTTATTTTAATTAAGTCATCCCCACTTTCACTCAGATTTCATTTTAAGTTCCCATGTTTCTGCTCTTGTTTTGTTTTGTTTGGGGTTAAATATTTGTCAAAATGTCATCATGAATTCTTCAGTGGGAACTTTCTTAAAGGTTGAGCTCCTCTAATGCCTGTTCATCTACCATTTGCCCATTGGTATATGCACAGCTGTACAGGAAATATAAGAAATTTGGGGAATATGTGAAAAACAATTGGGCTGATTTAGAAGGTAGAATCATAGAATAACTTTTGTTGGAAGGTACCTCTGGAGATCACCTGAGCAAACACACTGCTCAAAACAAAACCAGTGTCTGGGGCTTACAAGGTACCATTGGGAGATCTGGACCTGTAAAAGTTTAGATGTTGTACAAGAAAGCAAACACACAAAAGGACATAGTTTAAAAGCAGAAGAAAATAAGCTATTAAAAAACCATCAAACCTTATCTTTTCTGCCTGTCAGGAGCAGTAGTGATTCATGGAAAGGGTAGGTCTAATGGGACGAGAATTATCTTAAGGAACAGCTCGCAATTAATGGATGAGAGGCCAAAGTTTAGCCTGCCAGCTCCATCTCTTGGCAGTGGTTTTCATTTGGCTATTACAGTGTGTCAGGGATGTCTCCTTCGCAGCTCTTCTTATCTGTTGGGCTCAGAGAACAGATCATTATGTTGGCTGAAGTTCAGAGGAGTTAAGCTTAACCATGGAACTTGTGTCTTTGGGTCTTGGAGAGCCAGGTCTATGTGAGGGGTAAGGAGTTCTTCCTGCTACAGCTCTAATAGAGGTGTCTGGTGGGTACAGCCCAGGGTGGGATGTAGGAGATGCAGGGGCTGATTTGCACTCGGTTTCTCAGTCCTGAGAACTAAGTCCTGAACTTGGCTGCACCCTCTTCTTCTGATAATCTGAAAATAGGAAGATATGTTCTTTCTCAGGCATCCTCTGAAGTCACCCCCTGGAGTGTTATTCTCATCCTGCCATCTGAGGGCAGGAATATGTAATCAAGGGGCAGGAGTAGGAAGGGAACGGGATGGAACACAGTGCTCAAGTATGGCCCCTTAATTTCCCTCACGGTTTCTCTGTTCAGGCAAAATTTCTGTCAAAAGAATAGGAAAAATAATTCCATGTCTTTTCCACATCAGGCAGTGATCTCCTCAAGCCCCAGCAGAGATCTCCAGCAATCCTGGCACCACCATCAGGGCAGATGCAGGGGTAGAGTAATGCAGCTCTGGGACTGTGAGGCTTTGTTTCTCCTCCTCTCTCTGCAAAGTCTCAGGTCCAGCACATAAACAGGGCTGGCCCAAGGCTTCTCCACGAGCCAGCAGTGATGTTCTCACTAGTTGTAACGGGAACAGGTCAGGCCTAATTGCAGCAGTAGCTCCTTAATGAGCAGAAACTGCCGCATTTTCATCAGCTGTCACTACTGACATGTATAAAGTTCAGCTTGCCCACGGCTCCAGTTGTTCTCATTATTTTTGTGTGTGTTGCTCTAATCATCACCAAACTCCACAGAACATGTTTTTAAGGTAAAAAAATGACCACCAGCAAAGCAGTAAGACCAAGAACTTTTGTTTTCTCACTGTGGCTGTACAAGAGCCAAAGCCCAGCAGCTGCTGTGTTTCACTTGAGCTCTCCCTAAGCGTTAAAGCACTGAGTTTTGTGTCTCAGCCAAGAACTGTTTACCTGGTGACAAATTCTTAATTGCTCCTGCTAAATCCAAAGGGCACCAAAACATTTTCACCATTATTTCCAACACATTGCAATGGCGCTTGTCTGGTGGGCCAAGCAAAAAGTTACCAGCTTGGATGACATCCCAGAGTCTCAGATTGTATCACTGGTGAATACACAGAAACCTTCTGCTCAGCTCCCTTGATGTGCTCCTGTTAATGGTGCTTCATTTAGCTGGGATTGAATTCTTCAGGCTGTAAATGGAATCCTCCTTTTGGGTCTTGTTTCCATGTCGCTATATTGTTCTAATCTGTATTTGCACTCATTCAGAGATTTAATTGTTGCTCCTCTTAGAGCAGCTTCCATTGAAATGCTGATGAAATATGCCCTTTCTCAGGCTAAAATGGAATGTTTTCAAGGTAAAAACCCAAACAACCACACTGCAAATTAAACAATAATTATTCTTTGGTCTTCAGGACATTTATTCTCCCTGCCTGATTCCCATGCTGTAATCTCACAGGACAGGTAGTGCCCTGACATTTGCAACCCTTAAACTGATGTTTATAGGTGGCAGGAAAAGAGAGATTCCTGAGGCAGTCAGTGTCAAGCTGTGCATGCAAATAGCTCTTAACCCTCTCTATGCTCTTCTCCATCCTCACATGGGATTGCTGGCAGTTGGACCCTTGAGCTTCATTGCAGAGAACTGGGGGAAAACACTGAGAGAAAAAAAAAACCTGACATCATCTCTGATGAAAATGAGGCATGAGATCACAGGAAAAATTAAGGCATATTTTAAAACAGCTAATTAGGGAGCTGATGTGGAGCTCTTCAGTCACCTGTGGAATGGCAGTGAGTTCGATGGGAGGCATTAGAGCCACTGGGGCTTGGGGAAGATGATGAGTAACTACAGGACTGGGTGTGCTTCACTGACAGCAGGGGAAGCTGTAGTAGAGGCTACACAGCATTGCAAATGGGCCAAGGGGAATTGTCAGCTTGTTAGTGAGTACTCAGCTGCTGTGCAGAGCAGCATGGGGTTGCCAGCTGAATATAAACGTGTTGTGATGCTGAGTCCCTTCCCGCAGTTAGAACTGAGGCCGGGTTTGGCTGAATCAGCTTCCTTTGGTGTGTAAGGCCATCTGTGCAAGGGCTTGGTGGTGTGTTAGTGGTCAATGTTCACATGCAGGAAACTCCCAGCCCTGGCTGATTATTGCTGTTGGAGGCTGAACAAGGAACTGCAGTATGGATGTGCCAGCACCTGTAAACATCTCAGCTACCCACAAGGGTAAAGCATCTCAGAAAACTACTGCCTTGCTCTGATCTCATCGGTGCTTTTGTGTAGATGTTGCAGAAAACAATCACCTTTTCATAGCTCTGTTCTTTCTCCTTAAGAAACCCCTTCCCTCCAAGGGTCGTTATCTGTCTGGCAAGGCTGACGTTTCAATCAGTGGCTTCCAAGAACTTGTTTGAGAAATGAAATGAAAATCCTATTGATTTAGTCCCTAGATCAAGCCTTTTCCTTTCTTTCTTTTTTTTTTTCTTTGTAAATCCCCTGATGGATGTGGATAGGCTGCAGGGTTTAACTGAGGTTTAGCTCTTGTCGCCTTGCATTTTATATTCCTGAGATCACTCAAACAAGTTCCTGAGTGCTTTCCATTTATATTGACTTCAGCCAGAAAGGAGGATGTTCAATACTTGCCTGAGCAACTCTCTACCACATTAGGTATTTTTCTGAGTCACCCCTGTGTTGTGCAGGATAGCAGGGTAGGAATACCAAAATCCTTTTCGGGTTGAATTTGCCCTTGTGTGAGTGTTTGAGGGGGGCTCTCATGCTGCTGTGAGCAGTGTTAAGTTACTATTGAGCTAAATTCATGGCAGCAGACCCTGAGCTGCTGTTGGCAAACACTGTGTTGTCCATCTTCATGCAACTCTCCATTCATCCAGACAGATTGGTAGGAGCTTCTCCGAAGTGCTCAGAGTTGGGGAGACCTTCTGCTTCCCAAGGAGCAGTCTCTTTTTTACTCCCGGAGCTTCACTGTGGTGCACCAACTGATGTAATCTTTTCCATTTGTTTGGTGCTGGCAGCTGGTAGGAATTTATTGTATCCTGTGAGTTTTAAAAGATCTTCTTTCCTGTGTTACTTTAATGTGTAAGCCAATCCAATGCTGCAGTTATTACAAGACCAAGCTTTGCCTTGGACTATCAGGAATTTTAAAACTTTCCATTTCTGCCAGTCACAGGTGGCTGTTGCTTCTTTTGCCTTTTCTTCACTTACAAGAATTCCAGCAGCACGGCTGTTTCCTGTTGAACTTTCATGTCCTTGTATGTTTGCTTCAAAGTGACTTGAGGGAGACAGTTATTATAGGCGAAAAAAAGGTGTAAATAGACGTTTGTGCAATTATATGTTGATTTTGTGTCACAATACTTGCAGCGCTGCCACAGATGCAGGATTGGTACCTAATACTTTGTCCAGCTGATTGGTTATAGGCTTTTATAGTTCCAATTAATTAGCTTGATGGGCGAGCCTAATTGGTCTCCAAAGTGCTCATTTCTGTCAAAAGAGCTAATAGGTATCAACCACTTCCTGTCTTTGTTCCCCTTGTCTGGAACTGCTTGTAATAATGATTTTTATACTGTTTTAGGTAAGGTTATTCTGCTGCTTGCTAACAGAGTATGGCCTCTGCCCTCTCACCAGGGCCCTGTGTTTCAAGACAGATAGTCTGTCATTTTGAGGATACCCGAGGGGGAATAAAGTTTGTGCTTTGTTTGCTCGAAGTTTTTTTGCACAGCTTTATAGCTCCACAACCACGTCAAACCCCTCCTGACAAAAAAAAAGCAACCCGCTGAGTTGACTGCATGAGCACAGACTGGGGATTGTGTACTGGGAGGATTGTTTGGAAGTTAAAACTCTCTTTTGGGCTGTTTTGTTCATCCCCACGTATGCACAGAAATAGATTTCCTGTGAGCCCACACAGCCCATTTTTAGCACATGAAGGATTTCTGGAAGAATGTGGTTTCCATCTCTTTGGAGGTCATCCTTGACCACAGCTTGCCTACTCCATCATCCCCGGAGATCACTAATATGTTCTTAAGTGTCATTACCTCTGGATGTGTTTCAGGGCAGAACTGCCCATTCATTAGATTCCTCCCCTGGTGGATCAATCAACATCTGCTGAGAAGAAGTAGAGTAGCTTGAAGGGTGATTGATTTATTAAGTGGTATATTGAGTCTGTCTTTGTTTTCATTCTAATGGTCTGGCAGTGTTTTCCCCACGGGCCAAAAGCAATGTTTCAGGCAGGCAGGTACCCCAAGTGTATCATTACTGTAGCAGCAATAAAGATTAAAAATGGCCCGTGGCACCCTGACCATGCAGCAGGGCTGTCTTTCGTTATCCCATCATTTTGGTGTCCTTTCCAGTGTATTCTGGAAGGCTCCTTCATGCGAGGCAGAAGAAAGTTCCTGTGCTGGCTCCCAGATATTCCTGCGCTGGAGTTTTTTGTCCAGCAACACACACGGATCTTCCTTAGCACAGCACAGAGGAGAGATAATGGGGAGTACTTAGCTGCACAGTGAGGAGCCTGATTGAAAATGAGTTGACTTTATCATGCCAGAGAGCTGAGGAGCCACAACCAGTCCTGTACCCACCGCAGGCTGGTCATGGCTTTCCATCTCCCACTTCATCCCCATGAGTTTTCATGTGATTCCTTGCACTGCTGTTGGCTAGAGACCCTTCTCTTGGAATGTGCTGCCTGGGTTCAGTGGGTGCTTGGCTGAGGCCTGGGCCACGTTGGGAGCTTCTGATCATCAACACCAGCAATGCTGATGATGAGGATGCTCTAAGGTTTGTTGTAACCTGGGAATGACTCAGCTGTGCTGATGGAAGAGCTGACAGCAAGGCCCAGTCTTCTAAAAAGCTGGGCAAATGAAATTGAACTTGCTTTCCATAACAGCCAAATATTCCAAATTTGACTGTCATGCACTTCTAAAAAAGATTTAAAATCCAAATCCAGCAAAGAGGCGGGACAGAGATAGAGGAAGAATCATCTCAGAAGATGAAATGCAGCAAGGGCTGTTTTATTTCTATTCTGTCTAATCAATCTGGCTACCAGCTTTCAAATATTTAGAGCAGTAGTTGATGAAGGAAAGTACCAGCTGTTGAATCCTAGGAAAATGTTCTTCATAAACCCTGAAATTTATTTTGAACTCTGGATTTGCTCATCCAATCATTGAGATATACTTTTAGGCTAAACAAAATTTGTCTTTCTATTTAAGAACAATTTGTGCTGATCTGAACAGTATTCCCTTCTGCACCAGGCTGATCATGTAGTATTAGAATAATTCAGAGAGATGTTTTAGCTTTTCTGTAAATTCCCCCTCAGTCTTTTTAGAGGCCCCACAGAGGATGACCCAGGGCTCAATTTCTTCACTTCCAGGCAGTGAAAAGTGTGCTAATCACAATGTGCTAAGATACCTGTGTCCATAGTCATGCAGCTGGATGATAGGATAAAACACAGTCGTGTTTCTGATGTGTCAGAGCCTTGTTCAGGACTGCACAACCCAAAAAACATCTGCTCTACTGTTGTATAAAAAAATCTGGCTTTGAATTTCAAGTCCAGGCATTGCTTTGCCCAGGTTGTAGAAAGAGCTGTGTCCTGCCATCTGTAGGAAATGTATCCAAAGTATGTGAGGATGAAAGAATTGACAGCATGTAATAAGATCGTGTTGTGTAAATAATGATAGGGCAGACCCATCTAGATGCAGGAAATGTGCTTTCATGGCAGCAGAGCATCCCAAGCTGCACACCATGGACATTACCCTGTCAAGTGAAATGCCTTGTGCTGAATTGCTGTACAGAGATTTATTTTTTAAACATATGTATTAAACAACCAAGAGTCTTAAATGAAATGTCACATTTAATTTGGCACCCAAGACATGAAGTCTGCAGCTGCCCTCAGCCAACCCCAAACAGCTCCACTCTCTGTGTCAGTTCCTCTGCCTGGCAGAAAGATCTGCAGCATCCTCCTGACTCCCTGGCATCTGTGCCTGCTCTCCTGTACCCAGCCATTTGTGGGGGTATAGATGCAGCGTGTGGCAACTACTTCCCTGTGTGCTACAAGGTGCTCTGGCAAAGCCTCCAGCCTTCACCAGAGCCCTGGTGCCTGCAGCCAGGAGGGTTGGGGTGGCTGCAGCCCCGGCTCCTCTCTGGGAGTGCAGCAGTCAGGGATGTTTAGCAAAGCGTGCAGAGACAGGCGGAGCATCTGCTTCCTCCCTCCTGGGCTCTGGAGCTGGAGTTTTCCTGGGCTGGAGGCTTTAATCTCATCTTTGTTTAATAGCTTCTGATGGTTTTATCTTCCAAGCATCAGTCCAGTTGCTCTCTGTGAGCCTCCACAGCCTCCCTCAGCAGTGTGTTCCAAAGGATGGGATATTCCCTGGAAGAGTGCTGCTACACCTTTGTCATTTCTGACTGATAACATTTTCAGGCCCTTGGGTTCCTGTTTGATGACAAATCATGACAAATTTTTCCTTATTCCCATATCTCAGGCCATTCATGCTTTTGCAAACCTCTTCTATCTTCTCTTCAATTTCTAGGTTAAGAAATCCCATTCAGTCTTCATATAGAAGCTGCTCTGTACTTTTAACCTTTCTTTCTGCCCTTCTTTGTTTAATTTGAGATGCTTCAGCTTGGTTTTCGAGATCAGAACAAAACCAAATGTTTCAAGACTGCCATGGCCATGGGTTTAGACAAGGAGATGATAGTTTTCAAAGTGTTCATTTTGTAGTGGTTTGTCATCTTGAATGTTGTACAGTATTGGGTCGTGTTTCCTTGCCTGTGTCCCCTCCTGCCGTGGGCTGTCACTTCTCTTGGTCTTCTGGGTCCCCCTTTTCTGCCCACATGCCCCAGGCATCCTTCCTTGTTAGCAACAAAGGCTCAGGAGAGACGGGAACGCCTGCAGGAGACCCTGGGCAAGCTGTGACTCCTCAGAGTCACCTGAATGACTTTGATGCAGAATTCCCTGTGATCTGAGTGGGCCATCTGAGCACATCTGAAAAATCTCACTGTAAATACTGTCACCTTGGGGACAAATCTCTACAAACATAGCCAGAATTAGTGCTTAAGGTGGTATCCAGGACATCCTCACACAGCTGTAGGGATGTGATAAATGCACTGATCCATGAAACTGCTCAATCGCCTAAAAGCTGTGACACTTTTCTTCTGGTCATCCACAAGCAGAGTTATGTCACAGCCTGCTTCCAGTGGTGTTGGGATATTTAGAGAAATGAGACCACTGAGAGATGTCTTAAAGCATGATTTATTGCTATTATCTTCTACAGTCTCAGGAAGGAATGAGAACTGTCTTCACTGCATAGGTCAGAAGTCCATGGTCAGTGGTCACAAGACCACAGGTTACAAGGTCTTTTAAAGGTTAATTAGCCAACAAACCACTGCCACAAAGATTGTTTCTACTTTCACACCAGTCCCTAACTAATTTGTATCACACGTCTTGCCACAATGCAGACCTTTTTAACCAATCATATAATGACACACAATCCTACAGGATTACACCTTAAAACTTCTTATTACCCCTATAACTACTTCTATATCTTAAACTTTAAACTCTGAAACTTTCCACTACCTAGCTTAACATGTTTCTGCTTAAGCTACAAATCCACATTCTTGTTTATGGTCTCTGAATCCAGAAGCTGACCTGAACCTTTTCCAAGGTCTCAGGTCAAACCTAGTATTCATTTCTGTGTTTGGGCCTGCATGCACAAGGTTTTGAGAATTTTCTGTGCCCGGATTTCCCACACAGTGGAAGGCTTTTCCTACTCAGAAGAGGAGGATCAACTAAAACTGAGGTGAGTTGGAAAGATGCATTTTAGTGAGATACCCTGCCCAAGGGTAAAACTAATGTATGGCTTCAGGGAATATCAGTGCTTTTAAATGGTTTCAGTTGAACCCTCTCAGATATCAGAGTGTGTATATTACCGTAGGCTTCAGGGTAATGAAGCTCAGCACTCCCTATTCCAGTTCCATCTATATTCTAGCTGAGGATGATGTTATGGAGAAGAAGAGTTGACTGCTATGACTGGATTTCATCAGAGAGCAAATTCTTGTTTGTGAGAGCCACAAATCACTGAGGTCCAGAGATCTCTGGGCTACAGAGGGTCCATGAGGCTGATGAGAGTGTCAACAGTCCTTATCTGGGACTGCACTGAAGAGCAGGACTTAACACAGTGCAGGTGGGTCAACTGTTCTGGTGCTCACTGCAGTTCCCTCCACTCCAGCTTTGATAGGATATCAGGCTCTATTCCAGTGCTGTGCAGGGCAGGGGCCTTTGCTGGCCCAGATAGTTGAGGCTATCCTGCTGCAGGATGTTGCATTGCCCTACACTCCTGATTTTCAGCACAATGAACAATTTTTATCCTTCTTTAGAGGCTGGGGAGGGCTTGGAGGTGGAGGGTTCTGCAGGGAAGGAAGGGCCACACAGGGCTTGGAAATGCATTTGCCTTGAGCACCATGGCTCTTCATGGTGGTGAGAGGTGGGGATGTTTCTTCAAAGGGTGTGTTTGGGGAAGCTTTGAAATCCATTCCATGTGGTAGAGAAATACAGCCTGGGGGGATGGATTGGAAGTGACACTGAAAAGCTTGGGTGATTCAGGGAGTCCTTGTGTGACTTTTCAGACTTGGATGGATGTGGGTTCATAGGAGTTAGTCTGAACCCAGAGCTGATCAGGAAACTGCCTCAAACTGCAGCACTTTTTAAGGGCTTCTGAGCAAATAAAGTTCAACATAATTAGGTCAGAAATGCCTTGCAGGCCAAATCTAGTTTTCCACTGTTCTCTATTTAATTACACAGTGTCTGACTTCCATGTAAGCTCAGTGTGTTAAAAGAAAATCTCACAACCTTCTCTGTGTACTTCCCTGGACCATTCTTTTTCCATTTCTTCCCACCTGCCTGTCTCAGCCTAGACTCTGAGTGATCCTTCTTCACCTCAGAAACAACCAGGTTTCCCCATAGCTAAGTTTGACCAGATTTTTTTTTCCACTTAAATTTGCTTTCATGCCAGTTTATGTCCTAGACTTGGACCAGGATGTTCTTTCTTACTTACAGTCTTAGGGATGGTCATAGCTCCAAGGCCACTGCCCTGCTGTCAGAGATCTCGGAGCAGAGAGGACTTTCATGGGAGGAGGCAGTGCAGGACCTCGCACTAGGAGGAAACGCAAAAATCCCTGGATCATGAGAAGCCTTATCCAGGAGTTTGCTCTGTCTCCCTCCTGCAGGACTTTCTGGGACATCATGGTGGAATTATTGTCTGTTGAAGGAGGTTGAGTAGAGGGTCACTTATCCCAGTGGTGGGAGCTGTCCCCGTGGCCAGCACTGTAGGTCAGCCATGGAGAGACATTTCCGATCGCGCTCCGCAGGGAGCAGTCACAGCGAGTATTTTTGGTGCTGGTGACAGCGTTAGCCTGAGGCTCTGTCTGTGTGCAGCTAGTAATGTCCATGACTCTATTTCCTCTCTAATTGTATTTAAATTGGGCTGGGTGATGATCACTGTCCTGCTTATACTGCACTCCCTCGATTCACTCCATATGGAGCTTCCACTTGTCCTCCCAGTTCTCACCTGCTTGTTCCTCTTGGCCAGGGGACTGGACCGTGAAGCAGGGACAGTGACCTGCCAGCTCAGAAGCAATTGCTCTGTAGCAGTGCTTCCTTCTCATCTCTTTAAACACTAAAGTGATTTCTGCTGCAGCTACCAAGCAAGGGAGAGCTGGTGAAATTCAGTGCAGGGAATGGGGTAGGCAGAGTTTGCATATCCCTGTAGGTCCAGGAAGGAAGGAACTAAGAATAATGTTGGTAACCTGCAGCTGAAACTCAGTTTCTTCTTGCCTTCCCAGGGAAGTCCTGCAGTGGGTGCTCCTTGATCTTGATCTACATCCCATGAGCAGCTCAGTGTCAGGAAAAGCCAGTTGAGGTGGCTGGTGGTTTCTCCCTCAGTTGTGGCAGTGGCTTTGAGCCAGGAGGTTCTCTTGAGGGCTGCTGGTTTTTGAAACCTCTTCTGAGCTTCTAAGTGTGGAGTAGAACTACCTGCTGTGCCAGTGAACAAGAAGTGATCCTCTGATCCATTTGGGATCCTGTGGCTCAGGGTCAGCTCCTTGCTGAGGAGCTGCTGCTGCTCCTCTCTGAATGCTTTGCTGTTCCTGCATTTCCACTTCTCTCTGCAAATATTTGGCTTATTAAACAACCTGCTGGTTTTGTCTCTTCTGTGGCTGCAGGCAGTATCCCAGGCTCTGTCACCAGGAAAAGGACAAGTTGTCTGATTTTCTGAAGGAGTACAGAGTGGACACCACTTGCTGAGAACACTCTGCTGTTCTCACCTGCACCTTCCAGAGTGAGAGCGCAAAGAGGGGTTTGGAGCACTGTCAGTTCACATATTGACTGGAAGCATTTACTGGTTTTCTCTGGAAAGGAGGCCAAGGTTAATCATGGAAACGCCAATCCCTTTCTGTAACCGGAACTGAACCAAGTCTGAGTCTCCTTTCCAGCGTAATTTGTGCACTTGGTCACAAGGCTGGTAGGTTTAAGTGGACTTTTCTATTGTACACAGGAACAGAAAATATTTTGCTTTCCTGTTTATGCAAGCAAACTCCCATGTCCTTCCATCAACCAGAGCCCAAATTCTGAATATTTGCACAGGGTGAGATGAAGAATGCCTACTCTCTGTGCAGTGCAAAATCCCTTTTCATCTTTGAGTAAACACCAGAAAATCGCCTCTGCTTTCTTTTGAAAAAGGTTAAACACCTTTTTTCCCCAAGGAACGGGATCATGTTCTCTTCTTGGTTACTCCTATAGCCCATCTAAGCTAAGAGCCTCCAGTGTCAGAACAATGCAAGTTTCACACCGTTGTAGCTGACAGCAGCATGATATGACCAAAAGCTTGTGTCAGAGGAATATTGCAGAAAGTGGGAGCTGATGAGCTGAGCATTAAGAGCATCCTGTGGTGTGCTGAGCTGATTTTGTAGTGTTTCTCAGGCTCCTGCTTTTCACTAGAGTGGGGCCATGTCTCCACAACTAGCTTAACCTGCCCTATGTTCCTAAATGCACTAAGGTGAGCTCCAGAAGTCTGGCTGCCCACAGTAAAGTTCTGGTACTCCATCTAATGATGGACAGACATAAAGCATGGGTTGGCCTCCAATCTTGAGTGGAAACCCTCCCTAAGTGGCTTTTTAATGTTACATGATTTGCTCTAGGACTGAATACAAGTGGGCTACTACCTTCTGTTTTGTCCAGCATTATCAATCTTTTGATTTCCTTTAATGCCACTATTTGTGGAACAGTTGGTTTCACAATTGGAGTTTTGGTCCTGTCTACCTCCCCCCTGCTCTAGCATATGGATGTCTTTACATCAAATGATAATATTTTCTCCTCTTTATCAAACACAGAATCTAAAATTCCATTGCCACTGACTATGTGGTGACAGTCTTGTAGCTTTTACCTCGGACAGACACTTCCCTTGTGCTGCCAGTCCATCTGCTGGAGAGGCCCCCAAAGCTGCGACCTTTCTGTCTCTGACCTTCTGGTCAGCAGTGTCTGCCCTCTTCCTCCCACCCATCACCCTTGATGTCTGGGAGCACCCTATAGAAAATCAAAGCCTTTTGACAAGTAGCTGGAGGAAATAATTGCTTCCAGAAATTAGGAAGCTGGTAGAGGGATAGTAATCTTGGAAAGGCTTTCTGGGCAGGGTGGCTTGTGCAGAAGCTTTGCTATGTGGGCCACTAGCTGCCAGTATTTTCAGGTGTTGCTGTCTAGAAGTTGCAGCAGGTCACTGTAGTCTGTATAGGGTTAAGCCACTGACAAAAATCCTAACAAAAAGAGGAGGCAGGGATTTTTGGAATCATCATGTGACCGTGAACATTTTGAGCATCCATCTAAGCCTGTGGGAAACAAACTGTTATGCAACTCTGACTTGCCGAGCGCATCTCAAATTGTGTTTTATTTTTGCAAATATACATGATGGGTCAGCAGAAGCAGCTGTGCAAGAAGCCCAGGTGGCTACCAAAGAGGAAAGTCCTTGGTTTTTGCTGCATAGTCCCCACCACAGCTTAGCTGTAAATCACGCTGCATAGTCCCCACCACAGCTTAGCTGTAAATCACACTGCAGACACATGGGAGCTGACTCCTTGGAAATAGAAACCAGAGGAAAGGGAGGACAAGGATTTGTTACCATTGCCTTGACCTTGGTGAGTCATCACTCTCCTGTCATTGCCTGGTCATGACTCTCCAGTGTCATGTGTTAACGTGGAGGTGATGGAGGTGGTCTTCAAGATGGCTGGGTTATAGCTCAGGAGGTAACAGCATTGTTTGTTCCTGCAAATCTGGTCCCCATCCAAAGGAGAGGTTACTGCTGAGCACTTCAATGTTTGGCAGAAGATACCATGTCCAGTGGGAGCTCTGGTCCATCCCACAGCTTGTGGTGGGTTCAGTTATTTATGGAAAGAGGCAGATGTTAGCTTTGGCACTGCCTTTCTCCTGAGTGCCCTGAACTAACAGGCTGCTGTTTGGGTGCCATTTCAATGCTTCTGTTACCAGCTCTGTCTTGTTTTTCTGTCTGCTCCAAGTAGTGATTTCCTTTCTGTGGAGGGCTTTCCCCCTCTGCCAAACTGAAGCAGCAATTTGGCCAAACATTGTTGGTATCCAGCTTTTCAAGATCAGCTTTTCCTTACCTGGGCTGGTGGACATCCAGCAGATTCTCATCGTCTAGGGGCTGAGTGAGGGGGAACAGGATCCATGTGTATTTCTGGCTGCAAAGAGATGACTTCCGTTGCTCTGAGTCACGGTGAGCTGACCTCTCCTGTATTGCATGGCCGGGTGCTGTAGCAAAGCCAGGGAACAAGAGCTGGAGATTTTCTGCTGTTTCATCATCCATCCACTGTCTGTATTTCAGGCCACCTACCCGTGGCAGCCTGGCAAAGGCTGACATGGTGCCAGAAGTGGTGCACTGTCATGTTCACAGCTCTGCATAACTTTATTTCTGTCCTGCTTAGCATCCACAGTAGTTTTCTCTGCTCTGGCTCAATGGCCATCCTATAGAGAACATGCCAGCTGAGGCAGAGCACTGGCTCCTGAAGTGTCCTGAGACTCATCCACATGTAGCTGTAGTCTGTAAGGGTGGGTAATGAGGCATATCCTTTGGACTAGTAGATCTTTTTCTCCTGTGAGGAGGCAGGCATGTGAGGAACCTCTCAAACAGCCTATTTTAATTTCCTGGGAGAAACATCTAACAACATTTTCTAGCTTTATAGTCTGACATACTGCAGTAATGAAAGGAGAAATGGCAAAAGTTTTCCAGAATATGTTACGTCTTCAAAGAATTTGGTTGAATAGCACAGAATAGTAGACTATGTGTAACTGATTATTTCTTCTTACCCTCCACCTCTGGAGTCAAACGCCCTCGGCTTTCAGTTTGCCTGACAGTACAGAGAAGCTCTCTGTGATGTATTGCCAAAAGTTTCTGTCCAAATACACTGAATCCTGCAGAATGATCCTGTGATTTGATCTCAGGAGATGAAGTCTTCCATTTTTAACTGGTTTTCTTGGGAACAAGAATATGAGTGTAGGGCTCCAGTATCCACTGCTGCTGGAACAGTTGCTGCAAGTCACTTTAGGGGCTCAGGCATGCAGTCAGTCTGGCTGGCTGCCAAGGCTTAGTAGGGGAACAGGTAAATTTGCTATCCTAGTCCTGTTCACCCACAGCTCAGTAGACAGTAACTAGAGCAGGACAGATGTAACAGACAGACAGTAACCAGATGTGGACACAGCTCACAGCAAGACAGAGCTATCACAAGTGTCAAGCATGGGCTGATTAACATCCCCCACCCTTGACCCTGCCTTCTGGTCCTGCACCCCCTTCCCAGGTCCCCTGCCCAGTCAGGTCTGTCCCTTTCCTTGCCTCTGTGATATATTGCTGTTCCTGTGCTCCAAAGCAGTGGGGTAAGATTCCTGTGTCAGTTATATTTCTGCCACAGATGTGCTGGCCTTGGCATTTGACAAGTCCCAAAGTCAGCTAAACTCACTCAGCTAGAACAGAGCATGGTTGTTAGTAGATGCATATTCATCAGGCCAACAGTTCTTTTTAATTTTCTTCCTCTCCTGCTTAGCTTTTTTTTTTTTGCTTATGAATTGTATTACACTTCCTTCCATTAACAGGAGGTGTATTGCCTCTGTCAGCCTCTGAGTAATAACCAAACTGCCCCAGTGCCCACAGGGCCAATAGATCTGATGGCAGCACATAAAACAGACCAGAGAGTACCATCAGCTTGCAATCCAGCAGGAGGAACAGCCAAACAGCACTTTGTGAGGTGGTTGACCTGAAGGACTGATAGTGCTGTGTTAGGCTCCAAGAAGTTTGTTTTCTGGCCTTGGTGGAAGGAGGGATGCTTTCTGTGTTTCCCAAGAACCTTGTTCTTGTTTGTTTGAACTCAGCTTCAGAGCAGCTAAAGGATGATGTGGTGTAAAATTTGAAAAAGCAGACATATTTTACACCAAGACCCCGAAGTCTTGCAAGAAATAACACAGTGCCAGAAAAGTGGAAACTCAGTTTGTGTAGGCACTATCTGACAGCCAGCACAAACTCTAAGGTGCCTGTCCCTGATAATCTGTTGGTGCACACCCCACATAAGCCTTGATGGCAGGACCACAGTCAAATCCTGGCATCAGTCTGCACCCTCAGCATTGCTGCTCCTATCCTGTCTCATTCAAATACCTTCTCCCCAGTTTGCTCTCTGGCATGTGAGTATCTACAGAGCAAATGGAGGCTTTTCCTAGGAGTGATTGGGGTGGCATTTCTGAAATTTGGGCTCATTTCTTTCCCACTTGTTGCTAACTCCCCTCCCTTTTACTGCAGCTGTGTATTTTGGTTTTAAGGCCCAAGTTGTGCTCTCCTCCCTGCTTTACACCACTCTAGAAGATGACAACCTTGAACATCATCACTGCTCTTGACACTTCATTAATGGCCTTCCCCAGCATGTCAGCAGGGGTTGTTTGTGTAGCTGATGGTGCTGGCAGGCCTGGCAAAGGCACCGTGCAGGAACCAAAGGAGGGCTGGCTGCAGCTCTCTGGGCAGAGGCCACAGCAGCTGCAGGATCAAGCGATGCCACTGGGCAGCTCAGCCCAGGCAGTAACTTTAAGAGAAGTGCAGAACACTGTGGAGCTGAGGTGTGCATTCACCTCCAGCTGCTGAGCCTGAAGCAAAGGCAAACAGCTGCCTAGTGCATCCCCCCTCACCGGGGAGGCTCTGCCCAGGGTGAAAGCACTGAATCCAGGCTGTTAAACACAGAGTGAGCAGCTGGGGGATGAGCACTGGTGAGTTATTAGACTTTAATTAGCCAAGCCAGGGAAATGATCATCCAAGTGTTTCTTCTCAGTGCTTGTCTTAGCCAACATCCAGGTGTTGTAGCAGAGCTGATGTTGTTCAGAGCAATCCAGATGCTTTTTATTCCTGTCAGTCCAAGATTACTCTCTGGATTCTGTTGAGTCCATGCAGCATCCTAATGGGATCTGAGGGGTCTGATGTCTCACATGCTGACTGTGGGTTGCCAGCTGATGTTCCTCAAGCCAGTGTGTTATTGGAAAGTAAGGCTTCACCTTCATCCAGTTGCTTGCTGGGTAGAAACATCTGATCTAGCAAATGTGTTTCCTCTAGGTTTTGAGTAAAATCCAAGTGAATTAATTCTTTCAGACTTGCCTTTCCTTCTTATTGGTTTATGGGTGTTTGAAACCGTTTTGGAGGTTTTTTTTCTGTCTGTCCTTCCCTGTTGTTAACTCTAAGCAGGCTGTGCATTACAGAATTGCTTGCAGCTGCACCCCACTGACTTTCCATGTCACAGTTCTTCAATCCTTTGAGGGCCTGTCCTTTGAGCTCTAAGTGTCAAGTCATTGGGCAATATTATAGGTATTTAATATTTATGCTTCAGGAGAGCTGGAGGCTCCAATCAGTTCAAGACTTTTGGACAGAGTAGCGAGAATACCCAGCAGTAAGCAGAATCAAAGCCTCACTTTGTCGATAGAAAAAATAACTGTTCTTTTTGTCTCCTTCTGTAAGCTATTTTTTTCATTCCTTTTGGGGTTTTATTAAAGTTATCAGAGGTTCATGCATTTATGTCAACAAGTGCATTAAGAAACAGTTGTAATGCTGGGGTTTGAGGAAATGTAAGTCATGCATTTTTTAAAAAACAGTTGCAATAAGTGAGATCCTTTAGTGAGATCCTCCAAAATTGCATGACAAGGCTTCTTGGGACTGAGCATCAGTGCCAGGACCCTTTGGGAGAGCAGCAGAGAGAGAAGACCATGAGGAAGCAGCAGGCAGTTAACAGACACACGGGTAGCCTGGCCCGGATTTAAACCCCTGGTTTAAATCTACTACCAGGTGCCAGTAAAGGTAAGGACTTAGAGAGTTTTTTTGCAGCTGCTTCCAAACTCTATTATCAGTATTGTTGATAAGTGTTGCTCACTCCTTGCTTGTCATTGATGGTCTAAATAAAGGCTTACGGGGCTGAGGTTGAAAACAAGAAATGTGATGTTTGAAGATAAATGTTTTGCTGTCTTCTTCTGCTTTAGGAGGGAGAGATCAGGCCAAATTGTTCAGCTGAAATCAGCGTGTTCTTTAAGCCCCAAGAAGCCTGGGTCTACAATCAAGCAGTTTACTGTGACATATCAGGTATGGCTCCCTCCCCTGCCTCTCTCACCCCAGTGAATGTAAGGTGCAAATACTCTCTCAGATCACTGGCTCCTGTGTAACCCTGGGAAGGGTTTGTGGTCAGCAGGGCAGTGCTGTCCCTGCAGCTTCCAGGGGATCTCCCATACAAGCTGAAGACGTCTGGCTCTGGATCACTGATCCCACAACAATCCAGGCAGTGCAGGGATAAGTCTTCATGCCATAGCTTTGCCAGCATTTCCACAAAGGCCAAAGAGCTAGAGAGCAGAACAGCTTTACTTTAGTGAATGAGTACTAAAACCCTCCACACCACTGACCTCCAGGATGGGTCCTTTTTACATGGTTTCATCACAAGGCAGTAGGAGCCAAGTTAGAAATGCACTCCCTGATCCTGATTCCCTCCTGCTGCCCAAATGCAGCCAGACCAGAGGTGGCTGAGCCTTGCTGAGCCCAGGGTGTCTGCAGAAGGACCATCCCTGGCCAGCACCTGCTACTCTCCCTGCATTGGAATTGTCACCTTGTGGCTCTCAGCCCATGGTTCCTCTGGGTGGCGTTGTATGGGCCTTGCTGTGCTCAGCAGGATGAGCACCCTCCTAGGCAAACAGAGTCCAGGCAGTCTGCTGACAAGGTTTATGCTTGTCCTGTCTTCCAGAAGTGCTGTCAAGTCCTTCTCTGGGAGCAGCTGTCATTGTCCCACCCCAGTGACCCCATCTCAGAGGTGGTGGTTTTGCTGTGCTGGCACAGGGTAGGGAATTCTCAGAGTGCATGGTGTGGTTCAGGTTACCTTGTCCTTCCTCTCTGTCTCTGCATGGTGCTGCTTAGGTGTTTTTCTGGAGTGGGAGATGGCTGCCAGATTTCCATTCAGCAAATATTCTGGGTTTGTCCATTTAGGAGGAAGAGGTGTGAGGCCTAAGGGCCTCCAGCAGCTGGGCTCCCATTCTGGAGGGTGCTGCAATCCCTAGCCCAGCTGCTCTGTTCTTGCCTTCCTGCTCCAACTGATGGATACAAATGTCATGAAACAGCTTCTTATTTACACAGTAATTGTGCAGGGTTTACTCAGCAAATGGCATCTACGATAATTACTCAGAGCTTATGCTAACAAACTGTCTTGCTGCCCACGAGCTGCAATTGTGGGAGCTGTGGAAAGGATGTATTTCAAATGTTGTTCCCAAGGGATGCCTTTTTCAGGGCTGTTCTCTTGGCTCTGGGATTTTGGCTCTGGTGATGGGATTGTCCAGCATTTTGCTGCAGGAATCTCCTGGGGTTGTCCCAGGACAGCTTTTTCATGACAGAGAAAGAGGAAAACTACTTGCATGCAAGCCTTGAGCTGGTCTGGGACTCAGAGGAACCAGAGCAAATTATGTGTGTTGAGAAAAAGGTGCCTGTTCCTGAATGACCCTGAAAGGCCCTTGGGAGAGCTTAACTCTTCCATTGGCTCCTTGGAAGAGGATCTCAACGAGTCTTCTAAATTATGCATTTCCTTACAGATCAGAGCTGATCCAGTGGATTGTCAGGGTGGGAACTATCCCAGAGTCATGGTCCCTGGGTACAAAAATAATTGAGAAAACAGTCATCTTTAACTGGCAAGTTGTTTACTTTTGCTTCTTAATCCTTTCAAGAAATGTGACTGCCTTCCTCAGGCATTTGTCTGCTAGTCCCAAATCCCTTGGGATGAGGCTTTGCAGATATTGTGTGCCTCATGCTGCAGATATCTGGAAGCTTTTTCCTGGTGCAGTGAATTGTACAGCTGGATCTCCTGCCCCACTGGAAAGGGGCTGTGCTGGTCTCCACTTGTACTGAAGATGCCTCCATAAATTACTTGGCAGATACTTCTGGATGAGGTTATTTACAGAATTGTTCAGCTCTGGGCAACTGGCAAAACCAGCAGTGAAGTGGTTGGAAATCTCCTCATAGCAAATACTGAAGCTCAAAATTAATTTTCTTAATTGCTCAAAAATCCCAAACAATGATCACTCCTTTATGTTGTGATGTCCTGCATCACATGAAACTGTGGATCTCTGTTCATTGATGTGCTCAGCTGGGAATTTTATTCAAAGACAGTCCCAAAGCATGAAGAGATTCTGTCAAGAGATTCAAGATGCTGAAAAGCAGAGACACTGAGCACTTTGACAACAAAGTCCTGTGCTGTTGTATTACCTACACCCTGATTTACTTTCAAGCTAGGCAGCAATGCCAAACTCTTTGTGAGCTTTGTGCCCTCACTGAACGGATTTCAAAGCTCCTCTAAGTGCATGGGAAGGAAATCAAAGATCATTCTAAACTCAGCATCACTTTTTCAGAGTAAAATCTCATGGCCAAATCGGAAACCAGCCCAAGCAGTGGGTTAGAAATTGGAAGCCAGATCCAAAGCCTATCTCCTGAGGGAAGAGAGTGGTCTGTATCTTCTCCTGGAACATCAAAAGCTGATCCCAGGCAGCTCAGAGCCAGGGACTAGGATTAAGGCAGCCTGGAAAATGCAGGACAGCAGAAGGAATTACCATACTGAACTAGAAACTCTCCCCAGGCTGTGAGACCAGGCTGCCCCTGCTCCTCATAGGGGAAGGCCTCGGGCCCCAGCTCCACTTCAGCTTTGAGGAACTGAACATCAGGGTTTTTGTCAGAGCAACCCACAGATATGAGGTGAGCAGCAGGGTTGGGGTGGATCCTGGTGACTCCAGGGGCAGCAGTGAGCCTTGTGGACCTGTGGAATTCCTGGCATCTTGGGCAGTTGTGGTACTAGTCAAATTTGGAGGGTTTCTTGGAATCTGGATCTTTTTGATGGAGTAGGAAAGGTGTGTCTGCTGTTCATGAAACCCCAATTCCTGCTTTTTGGCAGCCTCCCTTGGAGATCAGCTGGGAGGCTTCCTGCAAAACGCCTTGGTACATGAAAGCAACACTGGGTCAAAAAGCTGCACGTTCAGAGGGTTTTGTTCTAGGCCCAGACACAAATCCCCTTTGTGCCCAGGCTGTCCAAAAGCAGCTGGAACAAACTGACTGCATTTGAGTTCAAGTCCATTGCAAACGGTTTGCAGTCAAGTCCCTCCTGCCTATTCCTGGGAGTCAAAGGAAAGCCATCCATCCTCCTGGCTCAGAACTGGCTCTCTCAAAGGGCTTGGCAGTGCTTTACCTTGCTGACCAGTCCCTCAGCATGCTTCAGCCCTGGTGTATATCTCTGGCTCTAGAAAGAACAAAGCATTTCTGGAAAGGAAGAAAAGCAATTTTCTACCTATTTGTCTCCATCCGAATGGTGTCAAGTCTGCAAAAAAAAAAAAAAAAAAAGAGAGAGAAACCAAAAGAGGTAGAAAATGAAGCACTACATCATGCCAGACACTTCCAAAAGCTTGTTTGTAGCAGGGGACACACTGAGTTGTTTTCTTACCAAAGGATTATGCTCTCTATGCATTTTTGATGCTGATACCTTGTTGTTTTTATCAATTTATTATTTTCATTACATGAAAAAAGGTGAATGAGTAAGTTATACTTTTAGTGCTGTGCTAAGCAGCTACACTGCATGTAAACCTCAGCTAAGAATCCTCAAATGAGAACTTGTCCCAGCACATCTGAGCCATGGGCTGGTGGGATAACATGGGGTAGGCAGGAAAGCTGCTGCTGGATGCTCTGGAACTTTGGAGCTGGCTGTGTCTGGGATGCTGCTGCTGGGAGGCACTGAATCAAGGCAGTAAAGAAATGAAAGGACTTCGCAGTCGATTTTACCAATAGGATAAGGGAAATGGATAAAAAAATAACAAGAAGGTTATTACTTTGCCAGAGAAGAGTGGTGCGTAGGTCTGACCTCAGTAAAGAAACAATTATGCTGGCTTTTTGTTTGCAGAAAAGTGCTGCCTTTTTTTCTTTTCTTTTCTTTTCTTTTTTTCAATGGAGAGGGAACATTTCACAATCAAATAATTTATTCTCCTCTGTCCCTCCCCCAAACTGGTCACGGGATGTTATTGCTAAGCAGCTTTCTCCTTGAGCAAGGACAAGTTTTGCTTGTCGAAATGTGTAGAGCAGAGCCGGTGGCAGTCTGGTGAATAAAATAGAAGGTACAGTTCACTGCGATCCCTGATTTTTAACTAACAGTCAGAGTGGGCATTGATTGGCATCAACCATGAAATAACTCTGTGAGTCTTGTGCAGCTTCAAGTGATCATTTCAGTGGATGCTGGTGACTTTTGCAGTTTGGAGCCTGTCTGCTGAATGTGATGTGGTGTGTTGGATTAAGGACATCCACGTTCAGTTAAACGTTTAAGCTCTTGGCTCTGACAGCTGGTGCACTGGTGACAAGCTGGTCCTTTCATTTGTCCGCTGTGTAGAACTGTTACTGCAGCGGATGGTTGGGCCTCCCCTAGAATTCTTGTCTCAAAAAGCTGCCTGTAATGACTGTGTGTGTCAAGATCTCCTGGGAAAGATCCTCCATGGAAACACCAGTTCCAGATAAGAAATATCAAAGCACGGAATCTATGGCTGGGAGGGCAGGTTACCGTGAGTCCACTGTAGAGAGTGGTTTCCCTGGGGAAGAGGAAAACCCTGGACTAATGCCCTGGGAAATCCTGTTCTAAGTATTGTAAGCAAGAGTCTCACTCACATGCTCCCTCAGTTCAAGTTGCAAATTGTTGCTAGAAGGTTCCTCATTTCTTTGTGTTACCATAGGTTGATTTTTGGTGCAGGAATTTTAACATTCCTAATTGTTCTCCCCTATTGGACCTTTCCCTCAGACCCTGCCTTAGTTCCTCCCCACACCAGGAGGCATAAATACCCCTGTCTGACCCTGCACCCCGCCCTTTGCCTTTGGCACCTTGCAACTGTCTGTTTGCAGTTCACTCCAAATATAGTGTACGCCTTCTTTCATTTTTGCATTATTAAAATTCTGTTTCTGGACAACTGGATCAAGGTTGCCTCTCTCTATCAAGTCGCCATTGGGGCAAAGTCCCAAGGAAACTCAAAGGGCTCGATCATCTGGGCTTGGACACCCAGGAGTTTCAGTCCACTTTTGTAGAGACACCTCTCTGTCCACCACATTACAGATGGGGAAGCTGAGGCACAGAGGCATATCTGGGTGTGTGTTTAGGATCCTTAACTGGATCAGCAGCAATTCAGGGGCATGTCCTGCCTCCAGTGGTGCCTTAAGTCCCATCAGCTGCTTACCACTTTGCCTTGGCTGCCTCCTGCCCACCTGCCATGGGTGCTGTGCTGAGCACAGGGTGCTGGGTTGATTTGAAACCCAGGGTGGCTCTGTCTTATAGATGGGTAATATGATGATTGGCTCTTACAATGAAGGGATGAATATTGTGTGTGTGTGTGTTAAGAGAAGTTTTACTGATCTTTGGTTATGTTATTTTAGTTTGTTGTTTGGACACCTCTGTTCTCCCCATGGTCCCTTTTCCCCCCGTGTATTGTTGCCACCAGACAGGTTGTGAGGCTTGTCAGGGACATGAGGGTGTGTACCTGTGCTCGCTGCATGGGGCAGCTGGGAATGGGCAGGGCTTGTTGCTGGGGAGGTGTGGCACAGCAACACCTCACTTCCAACCAAGATGCAAGAAAGCAGCCTCCATCAATGGATGGTGAAGAAGAGTTGACTGGCAGGCTTTGGGAAGGGCCAGGGTTGGCTGATGTGACACCAGGGCCGTAAAAGATGGAGCAGCCATTTTGCGTATGAGCCACTGGCAGTCAGCCACACTCCTAGAGCTGTCCCTTTTTCCTAGTTCAGTCCTTTGTTGTGTTGGTTGAGGTTTAATAAACCTTTAAAATTTTAAAATGAGCAGTCATTTCTCACACTCTGACATCAGCTATTATCCATACCAGGTCGAACATTACCAAACCCGTTGCAATACCCTTTAACAAAGCCGCTGCCTCCCTGCCTTTGTCCTCGCAGAGGCTGTGTCATGGGACCAAATTTCCATTTTGATGTGCCCACCCTCCACTTAGGTGACGTCTCCTTTTTGAGTGTGCCCTGGGCTTGCACTGGAGTGTGAGAGGTTTGCGTGTTGCTGAAATGGAGCACTTGAAGATAAGAGCATCTGTCTCTCATGTTCCTCCACAACAGCCTCTTCAGGGTGTTAACTCCAGGGCTGCTGGTGCCTTAGGCAGGATTTTGCCAACATGAGATCAAATAGGACCAAAAGAATAAAACTCAGTATTTTCTAGTGTCCTTCATAGTCTTCTCTGCCCCAACTTCCTGATCCTTGCTAGGAGTATGACTGTGAAAGTCCTTGTCTGAGGAGGGTCCATGGGATGGGACTTCAGGAGAAGGGAGCTTAAGCTATTACCAGTCTATAGCTACTCTGGGCACGTGTTCCTTCTACATGTTGAAAGGCAAGGGCATCATTTACCCACCCGACATTTAGTGTGGGATGTTAATTAGTGCTGACCACATCAGATGCCCTAGCAATAGGTCTGCCCCTGTGTCTCCTACATCACCCCAGCTCCTTCCCCACTATAAGCCCAGCTTGAGTGAGAGAGGCAGTAGCTGAACACCCAGAACATTGCCTTTGAAATGCAGATTCCAGTTCTCCATCTCAGGCTCACGAAAGGCTTTTTACTGAGATGATCTACAGTTTAAATGTGAAATCAATTGTGGATTGATTGAAGGGCCATTATCATTCTCTACACCCAGGATGCCTCTGTGTTTTCATGCTGTTCATGGACTTTTCAAGAAAACTCATTACCTTTCCTGAACTGCTTCCTCCTTTCCCTGCATCACCGCTGAGCCACTTCTTGTTTCCTTTTGAATAAGTGAAGTAATAAGAAAGGCACCAGGCAGGAATATGGTTCTGTAATAGGAGATTCACCCTGCTTAATCTGATTTCATTCCTAAGGCCTCTTGTATCTTTGTTTCTTTTAACTGTGCTGCTGACTGTTGTCTGCATCTGAGGACCTCTGTGGCATTTGGGATTGTGAAATCTGTATGTGTCTCTTTTGTGCCTCTCCTGCCCCTCTGTTGAAGTCAGTGCTGGAGCTGGCAGTGGTCACTGTTTATAGACATGGAGAAGCTCTGGGCTATGCCTGCAATTGGTTTTTCCTCCCCATCTGTGTTCAAATGACTCTTGATAAGCAGGCTGTGGGAGATGGCTCCTCCACACATAGCTAGCCAACCAAGCCATATGTGCCTTGCAGAGCAGGTTGTGGGCTGGTGTTCCGGCTCTGCAGGTCATCCCCACAAGGTGCTGCTGCATCCCTCGATTTCTATTATGGAAACCAAGTCTCAGAGCTGCACTGGTGTAAACCTTTGCGGGCAGCAGTCACAGCCAGTGAGCAGCATGAGTGTGATGTCCCCGTTGGTTGGGTGAGGTGGTTCCTAATTGCTGATCTCAGAGCAAGGCTCAGGTTTGCCTCCAGTGGAGTGGGCTGTGAGTTGTCACAAGCTCAGTCTGGTTGTTCCATATCAGGAGATAAAGATCCTGCCCAGAAAAACTGCTTTAGGGTGCTTTGTATCATATTCTAGTTCCTGATTCTATCCTCCTTTTCTTTTACTGTCTCTTGATGACAAACCAGTGCTTTTAAGTCTTGAAAATGGTGGAAGGATTGGTATAATTAACAGGGAATTTTACAGATTGAATTTTCAGAGAAAATGGTCAGTTAAGGTGCACACTCTTCAGTGAGACAGAAGTGGTGCTGATTTGAAGCAACTGAGAGAGCTCCTCCTCAGCAGAGAGAGAGAAATTTGTGGTGTTCACCAGGGCTAAGACTGGGCATTGCCAAGGCAGCAATCTGGGATCAGCATCAAAGGGAATTGAGGCGAGCTGTAGTTCAGATAACAAGGAGCTAAAATCCAAGCACAGTTTTATCCTACCAGGACATTCACATCAGGAATAATGAGATAATTGCAACCTAAATGGATATTTGTGTCATTTTCTTAAGTTTTCCTCACACCTTGAAGTGCTGCCTAACACCTCCCTGGCACCCATGTCCTTCAATCTCTACATTCCAGAGGACAGCTTGGGAGAGCCCAGCATTTGCAGCTCTGTTCAGATATTCAAAATCACTCATCCAATCCTGGAGCACAGGAGCTCAAGGTCTTATTAATCCAAGGGAATTTAAAACGAGTCCCTCCAGAGGGACCATTTGCTCCCTGAGAGCCCAGGATATTGAGGTAGAGTCCAGCTGGTGGGGCTGAAGCTTCACTGATGTGTGGAAGGGCTTTGGCTCTGCCAGCTTTGAGCATTGTGTGAGTGAGAGATCTACAGTGGTGTGAGGCCTCTGTCCAGCTGGGTTACTTAGAATATTCCTGAAGGAGCACTGTTTTGTTTCCAAAATCACAAGGTGAAATCGTGTACCAGATGGTCAAATGTAAAAGCCATTCTTGTGTTTTTGAGAGTGATTTCTTTGATTGAAAGTGGGCAGAGGAAGGATGAAAACAGAAGGTGGCTGTTAAAGCGAGAGATATCACTGTATAGAGCAGTTTGCTTTTCTTTGTGGTCTCATTTCTCCTCTCCTGAGGAGCAGATGAGTTGTATTCACTGCAGGGATCTTCAGTGGGGACAAAAAACACTCTGCAGCCACAAAGTGTCCAGCATCTCCTGGGACACACTTTGCCCTCAGCTTCCTGCTGTAAAGCTGAACTCACTATGTCCAAGACAACTGATTTCCTCTGCATTTATGTCATTGTACACAGATAAAAAATAAGTCCCTTAATTTGAATACAGTGGTAGTGGTAGCATTAGCATTTAGGTAGCATACAGAGTAGAGCATTAGTCTAATGGTACTGGAGGGGGGATCTGTGAGAGGCTTGCAGATAGACTTGGGAGGAGTTTTTTCTTCTCCGTGTTGGGTGGGTTGAACTTCTGGAGCTGGTTAAAACCAGCCCTGACACTGTAGACTTGTTTGTGTTTGTGGAGAAAGCATCAGATATTGTGTGAGAGTCCAGGCTCAGCATCCTGGGCCAAGGAGGAGTGGGTTGAATTTTCCTCTTGCTGCTTTTCCAACTGTTTGGAGGATAAATGTAAACAGTCCTTCAGGGGCTGTTGAGAAGCACTGACAGCCCGTTGGGAAAGGAAACTTTGGTGTTGGGGTTTTGCTCAGCTGACTTTGCAGCGTTATTCTTCAGGATCTCAGCAGTGTCCTCCAGCTGAGTGGCTTCTGGGGTGGGATGTGAGCAATCCTGTCTTCCTCTGGCCTTGAGCCTTTGTGCGGACCCAGCTCTGCTGTTGGGAAGCCAGGAGAGAGTCAATAGCTTCCCTTGGCAAGCACTCCAAAGAGAGACTGGAGCAGGAATAACCTTCTTGTGAGGAGGAGCATCCCTTGGGTTGAGCAAAACTGGGCTAATGATGTGAGTCTGTTAAAGGAGGGTAAAATACAGGTTGTGCAAGCTCTTGGAGGGTTGCTGTTGCCAGACTCTATAGCTTAGATTTAAAGTAATAAAGGCTTTATGATTTTTATCCTCTCTTTAGTCCTCCTGTTCTGTGCACCTCTCAGCAGAGCAGAGTCCATGGCTTCCATCCTAAGTTTGTGTGTGGCTTGTTTTACGGGCTGGGAAACGCTCACACTGGAGAATAGAACACAGTAAAGGAGTGGACCCTCCTAAGCCTGAGGTGTCTCTAATTGTCACAGCAAACCTGAATGACACAGAGAAATTCCAGGACAAGGTGAAGCTGTTCATTAAGAACAGCCATATGAACTTCATACCCATCTGGGCTTTGGGCACTGGCACTACAATTGTCACTGAAAAACTGTTTACTCCAGAGCTCAAGTTGGGACCTGTAGCCCTGGTCCATATGCTTTGGACCTTGAAATTCCTTTCCCAGGGAATTTTCTGTAAAACAGGACAGATGTTTACATATGCTGCATTCTTGTCTCAAGGAGGGACCTTCTCTTGATGTCCCTCTGGTTTGACAAATGTGATTGAAAGGGTTTGCCTTTGTTGGTATGTGTAAAACTGTATAAAAAGAAAGGACACTCCTAAAATAAATGGAGTCAGATGATTTAACTTTCTTTGACAGTTTGTGTTGTTTGTGTTGTCCAAGAGTGACAGAGACCCACTTCAGGAAGGAGATGTCTCAGCTCCTGCTTCTCATGTCGGCTCACTAAAGAGCAGCTTTAGTTCTTTAGACTAGATCTTCTTCAGTGCACAAAGTCCTGGCTCTGTTTGCCTGAAGCCAGGGATTCCCTCAGAAACATGTGATGGCCATTTGAAGGTTGTTAGATACCCTCGAAAACCACTGAAATGGAAACCAGTTGCTAAATTATTACTGAATTGTCTCTAGTTCTAATATATTTATTTCCTCACTTTATCAAGCAACAATTGGAGGAAAACAGCATGTCCCAGCAGTGTCTGGCTTGAAAATGTTACATTACCAGTATAACCATATTTCTCTTTGCAATAACATTGCTTGCTTTTCTGTTCCCCATGGAGCATCATCTCGCAACAGTAGCAGTAGCTTCTTGGCAGCTCCTCCTTATCTCCCCTCTGCCTGGGAGTCTGGGAGGAGCAGCAGAATTTGTCTTTGCCCTGTATCCTCCTTGGTTTGTTCTTCCTCAGGTGCCCAGCTGGGCTGTGCTTTATCAGATCAGACCTAATGTCTCTTTCCTCTTTTCTTCTGCCTGGTGCCTCACCGTCTCTTCCACAGCAAAAGGCAAAGACAAGCCAGGATGGCTGCAGTACCAGCTCCAAAAGGGAGAGGGAAAACTTGCTGAGGTTGAGCAGGATGCACTGAAACTGTTAACTGAGGTGAGCTCAAAGGAGGGGCTTCACTGATCCTACCAAATGTGTCTGAAATCAGACACGCTCTTGTAACTGGGAGAAAGTGGAGCCTTTTCAAAATGCTCTTTGCTTTGTGCTGGAGAGTTCTTGGGATGAGAACTGTCTTCTCAAGGTTCCTGTTCTTTTCCCTGACTCCAAAGAGGGTCCACAGTCCTCCCAACACCTAATTTTTTTGGGTAGAAAGAGTAGTAGTATAGAATAGTATATAATATATTATATGACATATATAATATACATACACAGGGACATTGCAGGGAGCTGGACACTAGTCCAGTGTGTCATGTGCTCTATGCCGCTACAAACTGGCTACACAAAAGAGTGGACAGTGTCAATCTGCTTGGTGTCATCGTGTTCTGCCTCTTCCCATCTGTGCCCACCTGCTTGGTTTAGGGCTATTGCCAGGGCTGTCAGCTGCAGAGCTACTACTGGGTGAGCTGATATGGGACCCAGGGAATACTGAGTGTTCCCAGAGTTTCTCCAAGTTTTCATTTATTGCTGTCTCCAACATAAACCATTTTATACTACGCTGGTACACATCAGTTTCATAGCAGTTTTCCAGAGCAACTTTCTTTTATACCATCACTTCTGCTGCCACAATTCTGTGCCTTTCAAAAAACCACTAACTGCTCCAGGAACAATTTGTTTCCTGGTCATGCTCAAATTTATTGAGAGTAAAATAACAGCTCCAGACTAGCCTGCAGTTAGGGTTTCTTTACATGAAGGAATCAATTTCCATTGAACATTCATTTTGTTTTCTGTCTAGCTGGAGTTATTAATCTCTTGTTCTCACTCCATTCCCTCAGTAGCCAGAATGGTCTTGCTGCTGTCTCATACTGGGGAAACTTCTGTTGACCCTGTGTTCCCACAGTTTGTTTCTCTTGGTAAAACACAAACTCACCTGCACAGTTCTGGCAAAGGGTGAGATGTTGGGAGTGATTAGGGTTAGATGCTCTTTAAGAGCTGAGGAGATGAGAGGGTGCCATGGCAAGGGTCCACCAGTGGTGCTCAGATTACCAGATGAGTCTCTTTACCCTGCACCTTCTCAGTAGAGTCTTCAGAGGAAGCCACCTGAGGCAGCAGCTCCCAAGGGCAAGGGGAAATGGCAATAAAGCTGTTCTTCCCTCTGTCTGCAGCCAGCTCAGTGTCTGATATGGTGAGACCTGCAGGAAGCACCTTGGAAAAACCCTCAGAGTGTTAAGCAGCTGGTGATGCTCTGAGATGAAGCAGCAACTGAGAAGATGCTTTTCATGAAGACTTTCCCTGGCTGTGTGCAAACAGAGCAGCTGCCAGCTGGTGATAAACTCCAGGGCAGCCAAGATTTGGCTGTGGCTTGAGCTTTGAGCTTGGGCAACCTTTTGGGTGGAAGTTTTATTGCAGAGTGTGCAGTCAGGGAACCTCACCAGAGTGCTGAAACTGAGTGACCACATAGAAATAGCAGCTCCTGTGACATTTTCCATCTCTGCTTCTCTTCTAGATCCATTCCCTTCTGTTACCTGTTCCAAGTGACAAACAAAGGATGGATGACACATCCATCAGCTGTACTGGACCACAGAAGGTTTCAACATATTTCAGCAGCATCATTGTCCCCCTGCCCTCAGTGGCACCAAAAGTTAAGGTACTTCCAGAGCCCCAGACCTCACAGCCCTGTGTTTAAGCTGCAACCGCTGATGATGGACCTGAGGCCAGGCCAGCCTGTGGAGATGGTGCTGGAAGGTTGCTCCAGCACTGCCAGGTAAGGCTCCTGCCAAAGGCAAAGCCTTCCCTATCAGATCCCCTTCACTGGGGCTTCTTCTGCAGTACTTTGACATTTGCCTGGGAAAAGGAGCAAGTGACTTCAAGAAAGTGTTTTAAGGCCACAGGTTTCCATGGCAGCACAGTTGCTTTCCTTGCTGGCCACCATCAGACTAGCTAAGGCTTTATTGTGATTCCACAGCCACCAAAACCCAGTGCTGATCCCAAAATACAGACTGACGGAAACATTGCTCCTTTGGGGCAAACAGGAGGTTACCAGTGTTGTGTGGTGAGGCAGAAAGGAAGAGCAGGGAAAGTAAGTTACACTTAAGACTAGAAGCCAGGCAGGAAGTAAATTAAACAAATCCCAAATGTTGTATTCAGGAGAAGCAAAGAGTAAAACAAAAGCCTTGTGAAGGGTGGGAGTTACAGGGAGCAGCATTGTTTTTCCTTCACAAACAAACATGAGCAGAGGGCTGGTCTAGCCCTGAGTCCTGGAGGAGGAAAACACAGTGTGCCAGCTCTAATGATCAGTGTGGTGTACATCCACGTGGGAAACTGTTGCCAGGGATCATTACAATTGACAACTTGACTTTTGCCAATATTTCCATAACCACTCACCCCAGTCTCTCAGCCAACCCTGGTGTCCAAGGGCAGCCAGGTTTTGCAGCACCCTTAGAAAGCAGCTCAGAGGAGATTTTAGCAGGGTTGCAGACATCCTCCTCTCTGTGCCTTTCTTCCCAGAGGAAATGCAACTCTACAGAGAAAGTGCCAGCTAACCCTGATGTGCATTAACTGGCTCCAGGACTACTGGGCACACATGTGGAAGTGAATGTGAAATGTGTATGCATGAAGCTCCTGCTAATACTGGTATTCTGAGATAGGGTTGCCTCAGTGGTAGCTTCAGGAAGACTTGCTCAATTGTCTGCAGTGGGACTGTCTCTGTGAAGTTCTGAGCCCAAAGGTTTTGCTGGAGAGGTAAATAGAGTGATCAGGGTGAGGATGTCTTGCCTGGAAATCCTAAATGGCATCTGAGAGTTCAGCTGTGGCTATCTGGCTCTTTCATTCAGAGCCTGACACCTCTGGGTGTGGGCTTTCCATTTTGCTTGGGTCCAGAGAGATTCATAGTCATCAGGCTGGTCAGCAACCCAACTCCCTGCATTGCATGTGCAACACAGATGACTGTCAAATCTGTGGGCTCTGAGGAGGAGTTGGGTTGTGGTGTTACGTCAGAGGGAGGAGTGAGGAACAAAGGGAGGCATTTGGGGAAGCAAAACCATGAGAAATCAGGAAAAGGTCTTGAGTATCCAGCTTAAGCAAGATGTTTTCCTGTGAAGTGCAAGACATCTCTGCTCCTGAGGAAGTTTCTTTTAAAACCAGCCCTAGAAGGCCACAGGGAATCCTAGGAACAAGTGATTCCTTCCTTACCTGAAGGCAGGCTGGCTATTTGGGTTGTTTGGATTCTTTCCCCTCCTCTTCCAAGAGAGGGTTTGCTGGCACTGACCTTTCTATCACCTGTTTCCCTTGATATATGGATTTTTTTTTTTCTTTTTTCTTCATTTGGTTCCTTCAAATTTCAGTAAGCATTATGCTTACAAGGTCACCTCATTTTACAGAAACAAAGAAGTCATGACTTGATGACACAGAAACTGCTTCATCTAAGTCCTTGTCCTTGGAAAGCCCCAGCTCAGCTGTTGCACATCTCAATAACTTCCAGTTGGCTACCTAATGTTGCCCTGTCTTCATGGTCATTTAGACAGGCTAAACTATCATCCTCGTTTTTCTGCTCTGCTCTATGTAACAGCTACTGTCTCTCAGATCATCCATGCCAAGCACTCTGCCTAAGGGAACTGAAAGCATTTGAGTGAACAAGAAATCTGTCTCTTCCCAGCAGAGAAGCAGCTGTCAGAAAGGTCCCCCCAATGTTCCACATGGTCAGTTACCTTGTCTGGGCATCAAGAGAGGGAAGCCTTGAAAGTGCACTGGTGGTTCTGCACTTTTTGTGGGGTGAAGGTCACTGTAACAAAGGCATGGGAGAAGCAGGGCATGCAAATCCAAGCAGGAGCCACACTGAAAATGTTACTGACGTGTCTGTCAGACTTGTTTGTGCTGTGGGGATTGAAAAATGTGAAATGCTTCGGAAGAAGAAGGAGGTCTATGGCTACTTGAGATTGTTTTTCCCTGTCTCCTGTTTCTGTAGCAACCCAGTGCAGTCCCTGCCTCTTCAGTCTCTGCAATGTGGACTGGTAGCCCCTCGGTGCAGATTCCATGGTGAGTATCTGGGGGCTCATTCAGTGGGGTTTGAAGACAAGGGATGTGGTGGCGCATTTCTGTTGGGAGATCCTTGAGCTGAGAAGTTTATTCTGTAGTGTCAGCAATGAATTGGCCTGAACTGAATCAGCAGAGCTGCTGAAGGAATCAAAATCTCATTTGGGAACATCCATCCTGGCTCTAAGACATGAGGAGAATGGAGCAGGAAAGCAGATCAGGGCAAGCCATGCAGTAAAGGTATCTCCTGGAAAGCCTCCCAGCTCTCCAGCAGCCATTCCCTATATTGCTGCCAAGCACGGAAATGTGAGCCTGAGAGAATCTCGGACTAGAGTGTGGTGCCTGCAGATAGATCCTCACTGTAAAGAAATGAGGGTGAACTGAGGAGCCCACGCTGGGGTCACACCTTGAATGTTTACTGTTTCCTGCCGTCCGACCTTGGGACTTGATCACGAAGGTGATTAACGCTTTTCATCTCCTTGCAGCCCGTGATGCTGGATGTAGGGGGGGAACTTCATCTCTGCATCCAATTTAACCCAGCTTATGAGAACAATCTGAATAGCTGGGTGGCAGAGAGGGTTCCCAGGATGTGCTTCATGGAGATCACTGTTTGGGGAGAAGTGTCCCTCCCAAATCTCCATTGCCAGACCAAGGCCGTGGACTTTGGCTGCACCATGAATGACACTGAGCAAGTGCTGTATGTGGAGATGACCAAATGCAGCCCAGTTCCTGTCCAGTACCACTGATCATTCCAGACAGACAGCCAGGTGAGCACCATAAGATATGTGTACCTTTGTGCTCTGCTTAAAGCTCTTCTTCCTGGTGTCTTGTACTTCCTATACTTTGCTGGTTGCCTGGAATTCAAAAAAGTTTTTGAGTTTTCCTTGTAGAAATAACGTTGACCAGCTGTGATCAGGCTGGAACTTCAGGGATTAGGTGATCTCCACCAGTATGATGCTGGTGTAACCTCCATACAGCTTCCCCTGGGAAGGAAAGCTGCTTTCTCAGACATCTGTGGCCTGAGGCAAAGACCACCTGGTGAAAGGAATTTTGGCCTGTTCAACTACACTCACCTTCACAGAGTAGTTCTTTGGTGTTTGACAGAGATCAGCAGGTTCTGCAGCTTTAGGGATGGCTGCAGCTGTTGGGGGAGCACCCATCTGAACACCCCTGAAAGCAGGATCATCCAGGGCTGGGCTGTGCTTCCCAAGCCCAAGAGCAATCCTGCACTCATACTGGGGCACACGTATAAACACATTTCTAGCAGTTCCTTCTGCTGTGACTCTACAGAGTGCAGAAGTCTGAGCTGAGCAGTTTTCATGACAGAAGCAGTTTTTCCCTAATGCCCCAGGAAACCAAGCCAGGTTAACCACTGGGCATCGAAGTGCTGCTGTTAAAAGAAGGGAGCTCATCCAGAAACAGTTTTGTTCAGAGGACAGAGCCTCTTGGGAGCTGTAAATCAACTATGGCTCTGAGGAGGGCTTAGGAGAGAAGCCCTGGGCACTGAGACAGCCCATTTCCAGCTGGGTCTTATCAAATCCCAACAAGGTTTTTTGTGTGGCCCTTCTTCATTCACATCACCTTCATGAGCAGACTCTAGAATGCACAGAAAAGTTGCCAAAAGCAGGTGGAGGGAGGTGGAGCAGAAGGAACAGGGCTGTTAGCTCTGCTTGGAGGTCCCTGTTATCTTCTGCCAAATTAGATTAGAATTTAACTGCAACCTAAAGGGGAAATCTAATTTTGATGCTAGAACAATGCATATATTTTACAATAACAGAGAAATAAGCACATTCCAGTGAAGTCTGCGAGGAATTAATTTCCTCTGGGGCCACTTGTTGGCCACTTGCCTGTTTCTCTCTATTCCCATATTTTAGAACCAATTTAGGTTTTTGGAAATGCGAATGCTGAATCAGTGTTCAGCTTTTAATCACCCCATCTCCCCCTCAATTGGCTTTGCTGGATCTGAGCCTGCAGGCACTTGCTCTTCCTCCTGCTGCTGAGTCACCTGAGTCTGTGGAGTTGGTGGCAGCTGAGGGTCCCAAGCATCTGGCAGGAGAGCAGCCTCTGCTCCAAGGGCTTTGGCATGGCCCTGTTGCTGGCTCTTTCCTGCTGGGGATGCTATGACAGCTCCCTGTCCTGCTCTGCATGTTAATTAAGCAGTAATGTATTTTCTCTGGGTCCCTCAGCAGCCACCATGTGATTGTGCATGGCAGAGCTGCAAATGAAGATGGTCTCCAAGCTATTAACACCTCCAATTGCTCATCAAGAGCCCGGCAGAAGGGCAGCATGTCAGATATTATTTCCGGGCCACATTAAGCACCGTTGGTATTCTAAGTGATCAGAATAAACTAATTTGGTCTGACACCAAGGGAATCAGGTATCAAAACTCAGGAAGGTGAGATCAGTAGAACTGAAGCATCCAGACATCTAACCTTGCTGGAGCCCATCAGCAGAGCCTCCCAGCATCCATCAGACACATACATTTATTTTGGCCAGGTGAGAAAATGTTTTTTTCCCTGCCTGGACAAGACTCTTGGGTGCTTAGATTTTTTGTTGTTGCAGCAGTTCAAGCTATTTTTTTCCTCCTCACTCTCAAGTCCTTGCTGCTGCTTTGAGCAGAGCAGTGATGGGAGCAGCAGAGTCCAGCTGTGGCTGTGGGGTTGGATATGTCCAACTCATGGCAATCCATGCCTATTCTCGGACATTGTGGAGCCCATGAATCTCCTGTGGTTACTTTTTGTCTACACCTAAGGGTTAGAGACAGACTGAGAACAGGCTCTCTTCACCCCTTGGACCTTTGATGGTTCAAAGCTGAGTTAAGCCTTTGCACCAAGAGGTTTTCTGTAGCATTGAAATGGATCTCCACAGTCTCTCCACAAGAGATACTAAATCTGGAATCCAATTCAAACATTTTGTCCTATTTTTTTACCTTCAAGGTTTCTTCTTGGAAGACTAATTTGTCCCCTTTCTAAGGGCAGTAACCAGCTCCTCAGCTTTCTTTGGATTTCCCCTCAAAAAAGGGCATTCAATACAAAGGATATACAAAGATATTCTTAGAGACCTGTGACAGAGGCTGCAAAAGGCTCATCCCCAAAATGTAGCTTCTCTCTAGAGCTTTCATCCTTTATTCAGGACCCATGCCTTGTCATTTGCATTGATCATTGCTGTTCTTGCATCACCTTTTTGTCCCCTCTGTGCAAGATGTGTTCCCTCTCTGGGACAGAGCTAACAGGCACTGAGCAGTCCATGTGCCAGGATGGATCAGCAGGGAGCTCTGCACCTCTGTGGCACATGTCAAACCACCTTCATGTGTTGATCTGACAACTCTGGACAGTGGGAACATGTTGGCTACAGATACAGGGTAATGAATTGCCAGTAGATTCTTTGGGGAAAGGATTTGTTGAGCTAAACATGTAGAAAAATGATTTTTTCCATTTAGGAGTTTTTTGGCCAAAATTTGTTTTGAACAGGAGCCTTTCTCCTCCCAAGTAGTTCTTCCTACAGCATTAGTGATTTCTCCTGTCTCTGTCATCTCCCACTGCATACCCTGCCAGCCAGATCCTAGCCTTGGTGCTGACCAAAAAAAACCAATTCTGTGTTATAGTTGATGGGATTTTGCTTTGTTGTTTTTCTAACAAGGAAGAAATGGAAAATGCAGACAGTGAAAAAGAGTGCAAGGCAGAAATCTGACAGCAGTGCTCTGTCAACCACTGGCAGGGAGAGGCAGGAACATTGGGAACATCCATCAGAAATGCATTTATCCCCCATGCCCCTGGTGCTGCGGAGTGTCAGATGAGTGACAGTAGTGCACACCCCTTTCTTGCTCCTGGTGCTCTCAGCTCCTTAGAGCCCTATGTTTTGGGCTCTGGTAGCCCCAAAGGTGCCATTTCCCTGCTTAAATCCCCATGGTAACTTAGAAAAGGAGGACTGAGTTGTGAGGGAAAGATGCTCCTGATGTGTCCCTCAGTCTCAGGAGGTTTGGCAGCAGCAGAGCAGTTGTTTGTTTCATGTAACAGAGAAGTTGTTTCCTATTTCTCAGAATTGGAGGCTCTTGGAGCAAGTGCTGGGTGCTGGGCAGGAATTACTTCTGGAATTGCCATGTGACTGCCAGGAACAGCTTGCAGAGAGTCTCTCTACTCATAGGCAGAGGCACTGGCACAGAGGCATCCACAGCAAAGGAGACTTGGAAATTCACTACTTGTTTCAGACAGAATGAAAAGTAACTAAGATGCTCACCAAGGAGAGGATTGTCAGTGAGTGTGTTTTGTTACCAAGTCTATAGTAGAGACACAAAACTGGACATGAGATGTGGGACGGTGATGCTTCGTCAGGACAAAATGGGAGGTGATGATTTCCTATTTTCAATGTGGAAATTATTTCAATTTTCAATGGACTTCTTTTCTACCTTCAGCATAGTGATTGTCACCATGCACCTTCCATCTCTCTGCCTCTTCCAGCATGGTGCTGCTCTTTTCACAGCTCTCTGGCTGGCAAGTCAGCCAGCCTGCCTCCAGGCCTGGGCATGGCACCTTCTGGTTGAGCTCTGGGACCACTACAGCATATTTGAGGCAGCTTATTCTGCCTCAGGGCTTCTGCCCATTGTCACACACCTGAGGGACTTTGACTCGAGACATTGCAATGCAAGTTGGAGCCCAGAACAGCTGCATGAGACTCCCTTTAGCTCTTACTCTTGGGTTTGGGGAGCCTCAGCCACCTTGTTTGCCTGAGAGTGACAGAACCTAAGAGCTGGCATTCCTCACTGGACTGAGTTTTGGAGGGGTGAATTGAGGGTACAGGAGGCAAAGGAGAAAGCATTGCCTGGAGGAAAAGCATTGCACATCCCAAGTGCTGCCAGGTGGTTAACTATCTCCCTGGCTTTGTACTGTGCCATTAGGACCAAGCCTTGGAGATGTTCATGTGTCATCCACGTCTGGATCAAGCTGGGGGGGCGGGGTTGGGTGGGAATTGCCTTTTGATTTTGAAGCCAGTCAGCAAATGCTGGCTGGAAGGTGATTTCTTGCTCTGCCAGGACTGTTCAGCTGCAAATCTGGGGAGCAGCCAGACTTCTGCCCTTGCCTTCTGCACATCTCCATTGGCCAAGGCTCACAGTAGGAGCCCAAGGTACACAGGCTCTGCGAAGGGCATCCCTCTTCCTAAGCAAGCCATTCTGCAAGTGCTGCCTGGATGGCTTCTGCATGGATTCCCTCTGCGCAGGAGATGCAGGAGGCTCAAGGCCTGTTTCTACAGAGCTTTATTGTTTATGAAACAAAATATTGATGTTTCTTTTTGATTTGTTGGCAGGAACAGCCTTCACTGCATATGTCAGTGATGGGTAAGGTGACATAATCTCACAGACCTAATTTATCTTAATTTTTTCATCTTTTCTCACCCTTCATTCTTTTCCTGCTTCCTGCAAGCTGTGCATCAAACAGCTTTCCCAAGAAAAAATCCATCTGGCACATCCCTGGCACATCTCTGACAAAAAGTGCCATTTCTAGTATGGCTGTGCTCTTTTCTGGTGCCTTTCTGTCTTCAGAGGGTAACTGAGAAATTTTTAAACTCTTAGAAGAAGAGGCTCAAGTCCCTTGTGGTGAATTTGAACCCAGGTGCCAAATCTTTACACGTTTTTAAGTGTAAGTCTGCACTGGGGATTTTTGTGCTGATTCCTTGTAGCCCAATGTGGTTCCTAGACAGGGAGCAAAACCTAAAACTAAATCTCATGACAAGAAGCATCATCCAGATTGCTGTGTATTGTCTTTGCCAACGCAGAGAACCAGTAGCAGCTGGGTTAAGGTGTGGGGACTTTGGGATGTTAGGGATATGTCACCACTCATCTGTATGCCCTGACTAGGACAGGGAGGCAGCCAGGAGCAGAGTAAGAGGAGAGCTTCAGCTTCCAGGGAGATTGAATGGGGTTCAGCAAAGAGCAGGGCAGCCATAGAGATGCCCATCCCGGAATCAGTGGTGTGGGATAGAGCAAGGATTGATTTACTCTCCATTGTGTGCTTCATGTAGCAGAGGGAGGTAGGAGTTCCAGGGGGGTCAGGCACCCCAGGGGTTCTCTGGGCCCAGCTGCTATGCCACGCATTTTCAACAGTGCCTGACTCAAAGCTGCCTTTTCAGTGGCTCTGCCCTCGGGAGAGTCATCCTTCTCCTCCACAGGAAACCTTTCCAGCTGGGAGCTTGCTTTGCATGTTCCCCCTCTCTGGTAACTGTCACCTCTTTCCTGCCTACTGGCCTCCACCACCACCCACTTGTCCCCATCTGTCCCCAGTGTCACTCAGAGCAGGTCAGTCCTTTCTGGTCATCTCCCTTCCCGTCTCCAGGAGCTCTGTGGAACCATTGGACTGTGAGCACATCCTGGGAGCATGCCTGCCTCGCTCTAGGTAAAGCAGGCAGGAATTCTGATGTACCGTGTGAGTGACCTTTAACAGTAACTCAGCAGCAACGTTAACTCGGCTTTCACATGGGGTAAAAGTCCCTTACAGCCTTAATCTGATTTCTGCCAGGGTGCGGATGCCTGCACCTTCTGGGCAGGAGATGGATGGCAATGCCAGCATACCCAGCAGGGTGGAGCTTCAGTGTCTGATTTATTTTGGGATTCGACCCTAGGAAGTATATTAAACTGGAGCCTGTTTTTATTTGCTTTTCATTTTGTGCTCATTATCGTTGCAGCTTTACCTTCTCCTTCCGTGCCCCGTGGTGACCTGCTGCAGAATCCCGTTCGGAGGGTGCGCTGGGCTGGGGCTTCGCCACCTGCCCGGGATGTGCCGCATCAGCGCGGGCCGGTGGAGACACCTTCTGGGGTTCGGCAGAAGTGGTTCACACGAGCGGGAATGTTTCCTCTAATGAGGACTTAAGGACGTGCTCCATCATTTCACCTCCCTCCTTTTCTCACCCTGCTCTTGGCCCCATGGAAGGACAGCAATGCTGGCAGGTAGGGAACCTGCCAGCCATGCTGTAAGCTTGTCCTCGGGGTTCAGCTTTTGAGATCCAGCTTCCCTCTCCTGCAGCCTTTGCCCTAAGAAGAGGACACATTGAGAATAATTATAAAAGAATTTCTGAGATAAATTATTATTATTATTTATAATTATAATTATTTATAATTATTTATAATTATTTTCTCTCTCTTTCTATAGCTGGAAGCCTTCTGCTTGCCTGTCAGATCCAACCAGGAGCAGCCTGCTGCTCTCAGGTAGTTTAAGCTCAACCAGTTCTTTGGCTTCCCACTGCTTCCTAACATTGTTAACCCATGCAGCCATACTCTGTGTTTTCAAGCTCTCAGCACTTGCCCCCATGACGACATCTTAAAATGGTGGATATCCAGATCCTGGCCACAAACACAGCTGGAACACATCTCTCATCCTTTTCTCTCCATTACAGGAGTCAATAGTCATCTGTTTGCAGAACTGATTTTTGAAGTAGCTACTAAGATTGTAGTTGGTGCAGATTTCTTTAAATAGCACCTCCAAATTGCAGCTGTTGGGGCTTGTTTAATTTTGAACAAAGACTGCAAATTGTATTTATGTTAGAGCTACTGATTTGTTCAGAAGCACCTTTGGCTTGAGTCTGATGGAGAAGTATTTTTCTGTCTCATAGAGAATCAAGAGCTCACCTGATGCTTATGAATCCCCTGGCTGCTGTGCAAAGCATGAGGAAAGAGAAAATTTAATGGCTTCTGTCATCTGTACAATCAGTGCAAGTCAGAATAACCGCAGTAAAGTCAGTGGAGACTACTTCCAGGGTCATAACTTGTCAAGAGAGGGAAGTATGGCTGCCTAAGGATGAATCTGTATGAGGATCTGCTGTGCCAGCCTGCAGTGCTGATTGTGGCTGGCCCTGGTCCAGCTCACCTTGGACCAAGTGGCTGAGGAGCTTTAGCACCTGCACCCAGAAAAATTGGATGAGCTACATCCCATAGGAATACTCTGGGAGAGGCATGAGCTATGTTGGATGAAGCCTGAGGGGCCTCAGACCCTTCTCTGACTTTTGTTCTTGAGAGTGATGGTATGATTGTGGTATGTGGGTTTCAGCAGGAGCTGAAGTGTCTCAGTGAACTCAAAAATCAAATCTTGCAAACATCCTTGAGCTGTCCATGGCTTGCTCCAAAATGCCCTTTTAATCTGCATCTGATTGCCTGGAAGAGAAATTCAAAGTGCATCATTCATATAAAGCCATTTAAACACCTCCTAGGTGTGTGGTCTCTGGTGCTTTGTCCTGGGATCACCTGGAAAGAGTTGGTGCTTTGTTGGGAGGCTGGTTTTTACACAGTGCCCTAGCTGTGCCTAATGGGTGGTCCCTGAGGGCCTGGCCAAGGATGATGAGCATGTGGTGCCATGCTCTAGGGAAGCAGTTTCAGCACAACTGAGTGTCCAGGAGTTGGTCTTCATGATCCTTGTGGGTCCTTTCCAACTCAGGATGTTCCATCAAACCCTTGCATTTAATGTGGAAGGAGGGTGGTGGTGTCTGGTGCATGTCCTTGGTGCTGGCAGCAACCTCAGGCACTATCATTACCTCTCTGTCCTGATGTTGGTGGCTCTTACACAGCCTGAGCTGGCAGGGTCGTGTCATCCCATGTGACTCTTCACATGTGCTTTGCAGAAGCAGTGTGATTTCTATCTGCACTATTTTGGGAGGTGGGTGTGGGAAGTGGTGTAAAGCTGTGTCCCCAGCAGGCTCAGAAACCACCACACAGGCTGAGACTTTTTTTTGGTAGTGTCTCAGAGGCTGGGACCAGTAGGTGTCTTAGGGTTGTCCTGGCCCTCATAGGAAAGATTCCTTTCTCCCTGGTGTCAATCCACCTGTGCTCCATTAAATTCCCACATTAGTTCCTGGATGCATTTTGTCTCACGTGAGGAGTGGCTGGGTTGGGTCAGAGCGATGCAGAGGGGTTGACAGTTTGTTGTCAGTCCCTCCAGCTCCAGGCTGACCTGCTTCTGTCAGGAGGCTTAGTCTCAGCTCCAGTGCTGGTGGAAGCACTTCCACAGCCCTTTGGCCCCTCTCTTTTGGGATGGGTCCTCCCTGCAGGCAGAGGAGATGCTCTCTGCTCCTTGCCTCCCTCCCAGCATTCCCAGCCTTGGCCTGGAGTGTTTTGCTATGAAGTGCAAGACATCTTTTTTCTGAGGATGTTTCTTTTAAAACCAGTCCTAGGAGGTCACAGGACATCCTAGAAACAAGTGGGACATTCACAGCCTCCCTGGGCAGCCTGTGCCAGTGCCTCACCACCCTCACAGGGAAGAATTTTTTCCTAATATCTAAACCTACTCCCTTTCAGTTTAAAGCCTCCCCCCTTATCCTTATCCTGTCACTACATGCTTTTGTAAATAGTCTTGCGCCATCTTTCCTGTTAATTCCCTTCATGTACTGGAAGGATGCAATTAGGTCACCTCAAAACCTTGTCTTTTCCAGGCTCAACAATTCCAATTCTCCCAGCCTTTCCTCATGGGAGAAGTGTTCAATCCTTCTGATCAACTTGGTGGCCTCCTCTAGACTCACTCCAGAGGGGAAGAAACATCTGCTGTGTCACAGCGTCGTGGGGAGAAAGGCAATAAATACACAGATAATGCAAGTGCTGTTCACCTGCGTGGTCATTTCTCCCACTGTGCAAACGCCTTTTACAGAAATCCCTTTCCCGGGGCGAAGATAAGTCTCTGGCTTCCATCCTGGCATTTAACAGCGTGGCTGACGGCCCAGAGCCTGTGTTCCTGTGTTCAAACGAGCAAGCTCAGCCGCTCCTGTGGCGGGTGAGAGCCGGCCGGAGGCTCTGCCCGGTGTCCGCGGTGTCCGGCCCTGCCCGGCCCGGGCCCACTCTCGCCCGCTGCCCTCAGAGCCGAAGCGCCGGGCCGGGCTGAGGGCGCGCCCGTGTGGCCGAGCGCCGCCACTGCAGCGCCGGCGGGCGGCCTTTACTGCGGGCCCTCAGGGGCCCTGCCCGGCCCTGCCCGGCCCTGCCCGCTGTGGAGGCAGAGCTCAGCTGCTCGGCCCGGGGCACGGCAGGCGCGGTGTGGGATCCCCGAGCGCAGCCCGGGCTTTGCACTGCCCGCTCCTGTGCTGGGGCTGCGGGTGGGACAGCGGGTCCCTGCGGCTGAACCATTCTAAATGCCCTCCCTGCCCTTCCTGAGCCGCTTTGTAAATTAAGTGAGGGTGTTTTTAGAGATGAGACTGGTTTTTAATCTGTAAGCACAAGGTCTGCTGTATTTGTTAGTTCGTAAATTTGTTTTTGAAGGTTGCTGGTATTTCCTCACCTTTTCCATCGCAGCCTCTTCTAAAGATATTTCAATATATTTGTATCTCACAGTGACATCCAGCTTATACACCTGGTTTTCTTTCACAAATATTAGGTCCTGTTCACATAACTAATTGTTCTTATATATGTGGTTCCTGGAACACTAGCCAAGCTTTGTTTTTAGCTTCCTTGGTTAACATTTTGCAGATGTAGTTTTACCTTTTAATTCTTGCAGTGGGATGTGGTTTCTCAGGACCAGGGTCTTGCTGTCTGTCCTGTAGAGACAGGAGGGTGGTCACATCTGCCTCGCCACTGAATGCACCTTGGAGCAGCTCCATCTGTGCCTCTGAAACCAGAGTAAAACGTTTTCCCTTTGTCACAAGTCTCAGAGTGCCTGTGCGATGAGTGACCTGTGCAGAAGCAGCTGCCAAAACACAGCTCCTGGGGGCTGAGCCCCAGCTCCACGTGCACCTCTTGGCAGCACAGGCAGAAGACCACCACCTCCAAGTTCTCCTTAATGCACCAGATGAGTTTGCATTACAAGAGGCGAATGGAAGTGGGGTCCGTCCAAATGCTCAGCTCCTGCACCAATCCCTACGGGGAAAAAAAAAAAAAAAGGGGCGCATTCAGTGAGCAGGAGCAGTGCCTGGGCATTTCCGCCGTGCCTGCCCTATCTCCCCATCCCCTGCCTGCTTCTCATTTGGATTCAGCCTCATGCTGGAGGGGTCCCAAAGGAATGTTTCTGCTTTGCCATCATCCTCAAATAAGAAATGCACCTCTCTCTCCAAGGGAGAGATGTTGATGGTCATCTTCTTGCAGCTACTGGGACAGTTCTGTGTGTCGTATCTGTCCATAAAAAGGGAAAAGGCTGCAGAGGAGACTGTTGCTTTTAGCACACATCAAGGAAAGCACCGTGTGCTGGAAGCAGGAGGTGGCACTGGAAATCCACAGCCTAACAAACAGGTGAGGAAAAAGAATCCCAGTCAGAGGCATGGGGCACAGTATGTGTGCTCATCCTTGCATTACTTTGATGCCCCTGTGTTTGGTGCCTCCACATCAGGAGCCTGATGATGTACAGGCCACTTCAAGAGAGTTTTACACAAAAAAATTCAAAAGTGCCTGGCAAAATAACAATACATGAGGCACGTGTGTTCTTTCCCTTCCTATCTTGGGTTGCCTTCCCTGCAGGGAAGGCTTTTCTCTATAGAAAAGCTTTTGAAAAGATGGTTTTAAAATAATTTAGCTTATCTCTTTTCAGAAAAGTCATGAGACTGCCTTAGATTTCATGTGTTAGTTCAAACCCTAGGGGAAGGAAATAGCATCAATTCCCAAGGAGAATGCAAAACAACAAATGACCCATCTCTCAGATGTAGAACTGAATTTGGAGTGAAAGGGTTAAGGGTGCAAACAGAAATCCCAGCCTGGCTAAAGATCCTCTTCAGTTTTTAAACTATTTTGATTGAATGTTTCTGGGTTATCAAAATACCCATAGCACTCCAGAGCTCCCATGGAGAAAATAACTTAATTTCAAATGTCATTAAAAGAAAGAAGAAGAAAAAAAAAAAAAAAAAAAAAGGCTGGATTAAAAATAGAAATATACCAGCAGTTACAACAACATTTTTAGGCAGACTTTATCCAGCAGTGAGGATGCAGTGTAATTACAGGAAATGCAATTCCCACTGTGATTTCTCTGCAGGTTCCTCTCTGACACAAACATAGTAGCAGGCCAAATAATAAATTTGAGCAGTATTACAGATTAGTGAAAGGTTGACACATACTGGGTTGCATGGCAACATTTTGGTAGCATGGGGGGGCTACAGGGGTAGCTTCTGTGAGAAGCTGCCAGAAGCCTCCCCAGGTGTCTCTAAGATGGAACCACCACTGGTCAAGGCCCAGATTATGGTAATGCCACAGGAAGAGAAGCTGGAGGGCCAGGATACAGTCCAAAGACTTCTTCTACTGGAAAGAGATTTCTCTGGAAGACATTTCAGCAACTAGACAGTGAAGAGGAAAGAATGGCTTGAACACTTGGAAGAAAAAAAAAATCTAAACCAACAAGAGTCTTTTCTAGGCAGAGAAAAAAAACCCTCTTTCTTACCTGGCCAAAATAAATGTATGTGTCTGATGGATGCTGGGAGGCTCTGCTGATGGGCTCCAGCAAGGTTAGATGTCTGGATGCTTCAGTTCTACCTTCCTGAGTCTTGATACCTGATTCCCTTGGTGTCAGAGTGAATTAGTTTATTCTGATCACTTAGAATACCAACAGTGCTTAATGTGGCCCAGAAATAATATCTGACATGCTGCCCTTCTGCCGGGCTCTTGATGAGCAATTGGAGGTGTTAATAGCTTGGAGACCATCTTCATTTGCAGCTCTGCCATGCACAATCACATGGTGGCTGCTGAGGGACCCAGAGAAAATACATTACTGCTTAATTAACATGCAGAGCAGGACAGGGAGCTGTCATAGCATCCCCAGCAGGAAAGAGCCAGCAACAGGGCCATGCCAAAGCCCTTGGAGCAGAGGCTGCTCTCCTGCCAGATGCTTGGGACCCTCAGCTGCCACCAACTCCACAGACTCAGGTGACTCAGCAGCAGGAGGAGCAAGTGCCTGCAGGCTCAGATCCAGCAAAGCCAATCGAGGGGGAGATGGGGTGATTAAAAGCCGAACACTGATTCAGCATTTGCATTTCCAAAAACCTAAATTGGTTCTAAAATATGGGAATAGAGAGAAACAGGCAAGTGGCCAACAAGTGGCCCCAGAGGAAATTAATTCCTCGCAGACTTCACTGGAATGTGCTTATTTCTCTGTTATTGTAAAATATATGCATTGTTCTAGCATCAAAATTAGATTTCCCCTTTAGGTTGCAGTTAAATTCTAATCTAATTTGGCAGAAGATAACAGGGACCTCCAAGCAGAGCTAACAGCCCTGTTCCTTCTGCTCCACCTCCCTCCACCTGCTTTTGGCAACTTTTCTGTGCATTCTAGAGTCTGCTCATGAAGGTGGTGTGCATGAAGAAGGGCCACACAAAAAACTTGTTGGGATTTGATAAGACCCAGCTGGAAATGGGTCTGCTGGTGGGACAGCAGGTCACTGTGGCTGAGCGATCTTGAATGCCCTCCCCACCCTTCCTGAGGTACTTTGTAAAGTAAGTGGGGGTGTTTTTAGACATGAGACTGTTTTTTAATCTGTAAGCACCATGTCAGAGTGCTTGGCATGAGATGATCTGAGAGGCAGTTGCTGCTACTAGAGCAGGGCAGAAAAATGAGGATGATAGTTCAGCCTGTCTAAATGACCATGAAGACAGGGCAACATTAGGTAGCCAACTGAAAGTGTTTGAGATGTGCCACAGCTGAGCTGGGGCTTTCCAGAGACAATGGCTTAGATGAAGCAGTTTCTGTGCCAAGTGGTCAGCAGTCATGATTTCCTCCTTGTTTCTGTAAAATGAGGTGATCCTGCGTGATTCCCTGGAGTGTATTAAGCTATTTTATGCCAAGGGAGTGACTGGAGCCCTTTTCCAAGAGAAGCCCTTTTGCTCTGCCCTGGGACCCCTGTAGTGGAACTCTGGCCTGGCCTTCCCCAACCCTTTAGTGGCTGAATAGGGATGAGGGAAGTCAGCTTTCTGCCCTAATAACCAATTCCTTTTTTAATGTCCTTGGAAATAATCTTTACTGATGGTGGTGTTGATTTATTTTTGCCTTCTTGCTTTTGTACTGCTTTCATGCTGTGCTTTTGCTTGTTGCATGTGTCTCGTCTCACCGCAGCCAGGGGATTTCCCATATCTCATGTGGTGCCTCATTATTTACCTGCTGTACTGCATGATTCAATTAAGTGAAATGATTTTAAAATATTATTCTGGAAGGCTCTGTCTCTTTGAAGCAGATTCCTCTGGGAGGAATCAACTGGGAGGGAGAGGGGTGAAGGGGGGCTTTGTTGCGGGGTACAGGAGCACCTGCCAGGGAAAACACAAGTGGGTGTTTTGGTGCATTGCTTGCCCAGTGGGAAATGGGTTTGTGCCAGCTGAAATTATTTCTGTGCCTCTCCTGCAGCCACATAGAACTAAAGCCAAAAGCCTGACCTTCGCTATCAGTGGAGAGGGGGCATCTGCCTTGGGTGAGGGTCCCTTACCCAGCCTTCAGAATGTAGAGAGGATCGTGTGCTGTGCTCCAAGAGGCACCTGCTGGCGATTCAGAGAAACTCCGCTGGTGATTCAGAGAAACTCCCTCTGGTCCTCTAACGATGGCATCGTACCTGTCCATGGGAGGACCTGCTCAGGGAATGTTCTGGTCTGGGGGCCAGTGCTTGTCCCATGAAGGAAAGGTCCCCCAAAATATGGCAGACCTGGGAACAGGTCTCAGAAATTCTTTATAAGCAAATGATTGACTTCTGCTGTTCAGGAAGGTAGCTCTTGGAAATGTGATTTTCTGACCCATCTGTCATCTTCAGCTAAACGCAGCACAGGAAAGGTGGTGGGGGATTTTCTACCGGGCCTCTCAACTCACATTTTGTTCTCATGGGCATGTGTGATGTCCCAGTTTCATTAGATAGTATTTGATCCCTGTTTACTACATTTTAATTAAACTTAGTTGTGGTTTAATTACATTCTGCTCATTACTTTCAGTACTTTTTTTTTTTCCCTGTCTGATTTTACTTGACCTTTGTGCTAAGTGCTGTGTTTGTAGTGGGGAGACATGCTGGATTCCCCATGCTGGACCAGTGGCACTGTGGTGGTAATCCACATGCCACCCTCTACTCACACCTGTGGCATTGTGCTCTATGTTCCCTTTTCTCCGTTTATTTTGAGGACTTTTGTGGAGAAGGTAAATTCATTTGCCATGAAGTGTGATCATCCAGAGAGGGAAAACATGCGCCCTGCTCTTGACTTGGCCAAGCAGCCACCAAATGTTAGACATAGTTTCCTTCTTTGGGCTTTCTGTCCCCGAAGCTTTTCTTATGGACTCTTTGCAGGGTTTCCTCGTAGCAAGTTGCAAGCTTTTCTGTTCTTCTAGACATGGTAGGTTTAGTTGTGGGGGATTATCACCATATCACTGGACTCTCTGAGGTCTTTACTGCATGTGGTAAGGTACCAGCCTGAACACAGGCAGCCCTTGAGCCGATAGCCTGCCAGCAGAAGCCAAAATACCTCTTTGGCTCAGCTTTCCATATGCCAGGAGCTGGCTGGAAGCAGATAGAATGAGAGTTGGGCATTAGTCCTGTGGAAAAGGCTCCATGGTGTGGGAGGTGGCATCTTCTGTTCCTACTTTTCTCAATCAAACCTTAGTTAAATCTGTGAGGTGCAGATTTCTGGCACAGCTGCTCACTACATATGTCCCTTTTGCTGTCAGTCCTGCCCTTGCTAGTAATTCCTATTTAGTCTGGACTTTCTGGTTTTCCCTAGGTACAACACATCCATGGTGGATGTGCCGAGGACTTCACGTGGACCTTGAAATTAGATGTCCCGGTCACCTCCAAAAGGCACTCTGTGAAGTGTGAGGTGGAGAGATATGCTGTCACAAGAGGGGGAATCTTTTGGACAGGAAACATTTAGCCACACACAATCGGTCTGTGCCACAAGCTGAGGTGTTGGAGCCTGTGCCAATACCCCCCATGCCTTGAGCCTCAACCCTCACTGCTAGGGCACACCAAGGTATTCGATCCAAGTATTTCATTGGCACTTGAGGGAAATTTTGAACAGGTATAGCTGGGGACATTTACCAACATTTACCTGTGTATCTGTGAGAGTGCATGTGTGAGTTTAATTTAAACACGTTATAGATAACTGAGTGACTGTTGCGGTTATAGCAAAATCTGTGGAATCACTTTGTAAATATTAAATTCATCTGTGGTTAGGTGCTGCTAAATCCTCTTAGACATAAACCTGTGACCAAGACCGGGACTGTCCCCCTCGGGCTGTCCGGGCGAAGGCTTCTCTCCCTACCGATGCTCCCGTTAATGACCCCAGGGCTTAACGAGCCGGGGGTGCAGCGTGTCTCCGCGCCGCGCGGGGGCGCTGTGCGGCGAGGCGGGGTCACGTGTGCGCACCGCCCGCCGGGGTCACGTGTGCGCGCTTCCCGGTCGGGGTCACGTGGCCGCCGGTGGCGGCGGCGGGGCCATGAACGCGGAGCGGGATCTGTCGCCGCTGACGCCCGGCGTGGTCCGGGCGCTCACCGACAAACTCTACGAGAAGAGGAAGGTGGCGGCCCTGGAGATAGAGAAGTGAGCAGCGGGAGCCGTCGGGAACCGGGAGGGCAGCGGGAATGAGGGCGGTGCCGGTGCGGTCGGCTCCGGTGCTGGGGTCGAGGAGCCCGGCCCGGCGCCCCAGGAGGGGTGAGGAGAGATGTTGCGGTGCTGGGGCTCCCTGCGGCCCCGGGGTGGCGGGAGCCGGCCCGTGATGCTTGGGTGGGTCCAGCCGTACACCGGGCGGCGGGAGGGAGCGGTCCGGCTTCCCGGTGGGAGCTGGGCACTGCGGGGGTGGCTGTCACCCCGCGACCTCCGGGGTACCGGAGCTGCTGGCCTGGCACCCTGCGGTCCCGGCAGCTAAGGTGACTAAGGGGCTAAGGTGACACGGTGACCCTGTCGGGGACAGCGCCGTGGGCGATGCTCGGGCAGGGGGGATCTCTCCCAGACCTGCTCCCTGTCTCCCAGCCTCATTCCACCGGGCACTGAAACTTATCCCCGAGTGTGTCAGCTCCTGGGTGCCAGTGAGGATCCGCTGCCTCCGGGCACATCCCAAGATCCCCTGACAGAAGGCTCATTCTGACGACGGGTGCCCGGTGTAGTTGCACAGCCCTGGGCGAGGTGAATACATGAGTGGCATCACTGTAGGATTTCCTTGGAAATGTATTGCCTGCTCTGCTGCGACACGTCCAGAGTCGTGGTGCCATCCTGCCTCTCCCCTGACGGCTCACCCAAAGTTATCCCGTGCTGGATCCTGGCTAGAGAGATGGGAAATGTTACTGTCACCCCTGACCATCCGGTGTCGCACTTGGTTCTGCTTGCCCAGCTGCTGTTCCCCCGGAGCTGGGGCCTTCCTTTCAGATCATCCCAGGCAAACATCTGCAGGCACCTTCTCGTGTTGCCATGCCCCTCTCATTGCTTGTATGTGTTCCCTGCCTGTCTTTTCACCCTCGCTGTGCTCATCTGGGTGCTGTGCTTGGCCACAGCTTTCCCTGGGAAGGAAGGACTGTGTCCTCTCTGGGCATTGCCTGAGAGCTCAGCTCCTGCGGGAGATCTGAAACATCGCCTCAGGGCGCAGCTCAGCACGGGGCTGGGAGTGATGGTCCAAGCTGATGGGTGAGTTTTGGGTGGGAGCTGTGGCCGTGGTGAGCCTGCAAGGGGAGCAGTCGGGCGCTCGGGGCAGTCAGTGATGTGGGGAAGGAGTCGCTCTGCTGAGAGTTCAGTGAGGGATGTGGTGTGGGAACTGCCTGCCTTGAACGCAGAGGGTGCTGCGTGAGAGGTCAGCAGAGAAAAATGGCACTTGGGACAGGGGTGAGTGTGTGCTCTGGTACAAACCCAACCCAGCAAGCTCCTTCTGCTGTTTGGTATGTTTAGTTTTCTCTCTTTGTTATGGGAGTAATTTATTGTGGGTGGATTGCAGTGTTGCAGGGTGGGACTCTTGCAGTGTCGTCATAACTCCAGCCTCCAGGCTACTTCAGTAACCCCTTTGCTGCACTGTCAGGGGTGATACTCTGTGCCTTACCCAAGCAGCTCTGCTCCAGTTTACACTTCCCCAGGATTAAAGGTTTGTGCTGGCCTTACACCAACCAAAGTCTGCTTTGGGGTCAGGCAGGTCATCTGATCAAGCTGGAAGTACAACTTGGGAAGAATGTGAGGAGAAAAAAGGCAAGAGCCAACCTTTTCTACAGATTTCACAGGTTTAATTCATCTAAAATCCTTCACAGAATGACCCCAGGAACATCACTTCCATGTCCATGGCATCAAGCCAGGAGGGACTTGCTGCTTCTTTACTCAAGAGCCTCCTCTCCTTCAGCTGATAATGCAGGAGAAGCTCCTGCTGCTTGCAGGCTCTCATGCTGCACTTTTTCCGTCATTAATTAAATCCTGAGTCCTTTAAACTCATGATGAAGTCTGTAAACTTATTCCTGTTTAAACAAAGCTGCATCTGTGAAATGTAGGCAGTAAAACGACCACCTCAGTGTTCTGTCTTGCTCGAGCTCAGTGTGTTTCTCTTCTTGGAGCAGGACTAGAAATGGAGCCATTATCCCTAAAGCAGCAGTCTGTGGATGTGGATCAGGCTGTAACTGTTGGAGAACTTGGCTTTGGAGAGAGAGGGAGGGGTTGCCTGGTGTCCCCAGGGCAAAAGGGAGCAGCTGCTTTGTGCAGAGCAAGATCAGAGCAGAGCTGGTGTTTGTAATTTTTGGGGAGGAAAAGTTAATAAACATCTTCTGTAATGGTTTTCCTGGATTATAAAGTGGCCACTGGCATGTGTTTGGGAGTGTGAGATTTCATGTAGTGCCAAAGAAACCCTTTATGGAGTTAGGCAGTGAAAGCTTTTGTACCTTTTTTGACAGTTAAGGTAAAGATGGTCATTTAGGCAGAGTTTTCAAGGTGCCTAAGTCTGCATTATGGATAGAAATACAAGCAAAAAAGGAGGAAAAGAGCACTGCATTGGCCGGGAATCGAACCCGGGCCTCCCGCGTGGCAGGCGAGAATTCTACCACTGAACCACCAATGCTACAGCTGCCTGCACAGCTGGCTGCACAGCTGGCTGCACAGCTGCCTGTGCCTCCCTGCCTGGCCAAGGGCTCTGCCAACAGCAAACTGAGGCTGAAGAGCTGGGTGGACAAGCTGAGACCTGGAAGCAGTTATGTAGGCAGGAGTAGGGATATGGGTTTTTTCATCCATACCTTATATGTTAATTATCTCTGGATAATGAGCTGCAAGTTCCTGGGGAGAGGCAGGTATTGTATATGGAAATTGTGTTGTATTTTTGTTAAACCTTGGCTGTTTAAAAATATATTGAAATACACTGTTAGTAGTAAAGTTAAATATATGGGATATTAACTGAAGCACGGTATGGGTGGCTGGAAGGGTTCAAAACCATGGCACTGTGTGTAGGCCTGGTGGGCAGCAATTCACTGCCAAGCCGCCAGCACTCTTGGTGCATGCACAGCTCCCATCCTGTGCCATGCTGGGGGTAAATGACCCCAATAACCTGCCTTGTTGGAGAGGGTGTTTGAAGACCTGGTAGCTTTTCTGCAAGCACACAGCTGCAGTGGGCTGGCCCTTGAGAGCCAACATCCTGTGCTGAGAGTTTGTGAACATTGTAGGAAGCTGCAGGCTGCAGCAGCAGGAGGGCAGGGAGCTGCTGGTGGATGTGAGTGGGGATGAGGGGACAGCTCTGGTTTCACTTTTGAGTTCCTTCAGCATTCCCCATTTCAGTACTGCTTTCTCTGGTGCTTGTTGTGGTTGAAAGTCCCTGTCTCTATCACCAAGCCACTGAATGTTTGTACCAGGCAGAACCTAAACCTCCCTGTGTGCCTCCCCCTCCTCTCTGCAGGCTGGTGCGAGAGTTTGTGGCTCAGAACAACACATCCCAGATCAAACACGTGATCCAGATCCTCTCACAGGAGTTTGCACTCTCCCAGCACCCCCACAGTCGGAAAGGGGGACTCATTGGCCTTGCTGCTTGCTCCATTGCCCTGGGCAAGGTGGGTATGTTGGGGTTTTTGGCTTGTGCAGGTTGTGGTGAGAGAACAGCGGCTCCTCTTGGGTCAGTGTGATGGGAAGAGTCAGGCTGGTGACCCTGCAGCTCCCCAGCTCCCTCCCTGCATTACAGCCTACAACTGCCTTGTGTTGGAGTTTTCCCAGCACACCCAGCCACACCTTGTGGGCCCAGGAGCACTTTCTGGCCAGGGTTATGTCTTGGCAGCTGCCTAGGCGTGGTTAAAGAGTTTCTGTCTCTCTTCAGTCTCCAGCAGTAGGACTAGACTCAGTGGGATGGGTGCTAGTTTGTGTTGAAAGAGCTGACAAGAGTTGCAGCCCTTCCATCTCCTGATGGGCACTGCTGACACTGGCACACATAAAAATCCATCCCTGGCTCCCTCTGCCCTGCAGGCAGGAGATGAGGCAGTTGCCCACCAAACCTGATTGCTTCTCACTGTACCTGAATAACAAAAATCAGTAATAAAACTCAAAATTCCTTAGTAAATCCTGCCCAGCATAGGTGCACTAAAGCCATCACAGGCCTGAGTATGTTCCAGGGCAGGGCTATCTCTTCCCACTCTCTCTGGCACGGTCCTCAGCTAACCAGTCTCCTCGTGCCCCCCAGGACTCTGGGCTGTACCTGAAGGAGCTGATCGAGCCGGTGCTGACGTGTTTCAACGATGCTGACAGTCGCCTGCGGTACTATGCCTGTGAGGCTCTCTACAACATTGTCAAGGTGGCCAGGGGCTCTGTCCTCCCACACTTCAACGTGCTCTTTGATGGCCTCAGCAAGGTAAGAAGCTTCCTCTTAACCCCCATTGCTTTTCGAGGACTAGTCCTCATCATCTCCAAGTCAAACCAAGTTGTCCAAGGTTTTCTTTTCCAAGCAAACTGGTTTACTTTGACCCAGACAGGTCTGAAGGACAGAATCACAGAATATTCTGAGTTGGAAGGGACCCACAAGGATCAGCAATATGAGCAGTTTCTACACAGTAGCCACTGATACTGTGGCTATGAAGTTGACTGTAAGATACCTTGTTCTCTGTCCTCACCTCCAGGATGTATTCTCCTGCTCCTTGTTGAATGGTATTAGAAAATGAGGCTGAGAGACCTGCTGCAAGCAAAGTGGCTCTGCAGCACTTTGGCTTTGTTGGGTCTGTAGCATCAAAACTTTGTCTGTGTGTGTCTGCTTTTGCAGATTTTCATGGTAACCTGCGTTTCTCTGTTCTTTGAGAGTTTGACTGCTGGCCCATGAAAACCTGCATAGCTGGGGGAGGTGATGTGTGCTTGATCTCCCTCTTAAGAAGTCTCTCAAGAAAATTTTTTGGAGCCTAATGAGAAGTTGGAGATAAGGGGACTTATGTATGTCTGTCCCTGTATTGTCAAAAGAGAGTCATGGTCCTGTGAGCCTACTGGGAGCTGTGCTGCAGAGCAGGGAGCAGGCCTGGGACCCACTGTTGCAATGTCTCTTTGTTTCTGTCTTTCACAGCTGGCTGCTGATCCTGACCCAAATGTCAAAAGTGGCTCTGAGCTCCTTGATCGGCTCCTCAAGGTAGTTTTGCTCTCCATCTGATGGTCCTTGGTACAAGCTGGAGCCATGTCAGTCCCCAAGGCTGCAGCTGCTAAAGCCATCCCACCTCAGTCCTGTGGCTGCTGTCAAAACATTTCTCTCACTGGCTGCAGCCTCCTCAGTCAAGGCTCTGGTGGCCTTCTCAGGCAGCTGGATGGAGGGGCTGGTGGGTTATCATAGTGCCATGTGTGCATTCAGCTTGTGGGAGCTGTGGAAGCAAGGTTTGAGTCTGAGGGTTGCAGTGCTGTGCCAGACAGCAGAGGGCTGCTCCTCTGCTCTCCCTCCATTGCCTAAGGGAGTCATGATATGAGTGGAGCTGCTGCTGCTGCTTCAGGGTGTGGGTTTGGTTCCTGTTCCTCTTCTGCCTGCTGATGGGCTTTTACTGCCACAGACCTCCCAGTTCCTTTTCTGCTGCTGTTCAGAGATGAGCAGCTTCCTACAAGGTCCTGCCCTTGCTCCTTGTTATCACAGCAGTTAACCCAGTCTCCTGCTGCAAGCCTTCCTGTTGGGAGATCCGCTCCACTGCACCAGGCTATGCAGCAAAATCCACCAAGCGTGTGGAAAGAGCTGTAAAGGGAAGTCAGGGGACTCTCCCACCCCAATCCACGTGGCTACATCAGAAGTGCTTGCTCATGTGTGCAGCACAGCACTGAGGCATGAATCAGATAAGCTTCCTATCTTCCTGTTCAGCCAGGCTGGCACACAGCAGGCAGGAGCATCCCTCTCTGAGTCCTACTCAGCATTAGTCTCTGCCTGAGGGGAATTGCCAGCTCATTGCCTGGATGAACTGCATGATTCCTTCTCCCCAGGTCTCCTGACCTGCAGACTCATGCTTATCATCTTTTTCCTGTCACATGGCTTAAAAAGACTGGATGAGGGTTGCTGCGTGGACACGTGCTGGCAGTCATTCTAACACCCTCTGCTTGGGCTCTGCAGGATATCGTGACAGAGAGTAACCAGTTCGACCTGGTAGGCTTCATCCCACTGCTGCGAGAGAGGATTTACTCCAACAACCAGTATGCCCGCCAGTTCATCATATCCTGGGTAGGTACATGGGTGCCATGTGTGCCTGCCAGTCTGAACTCCAGGACATTGTGTCCCATCAGCTTCCTATGTCCAGGCAAACTGCAGATGTCCATGGCAATGTGTGAGCTCAAGCATCTGGATTTATTTGGGCAGGTTTTTAAGTCAGCAGAGTTTTTTACCTGCTGCTTTAAAAGGCCTGCTCCCTGTCACCTTGTTGTTGCAGTGGCAGGGCTATGGCACTGTGGTTCTGCCAACCTGTCCAGGACATTGCATACAAGTTAGAAAGTACACTTAAAGTATTGCTTGTATAAATAGACATACTGTGCTCTAGAGTTTAGAGTCTCCCAAGGGACAGTGCTAGGCTGCTTTCCATAATGCAGAGGTGATGGAGAGATGTTGCTCTCCAGGAGGCAAAGGATCTCCACTTGCTCTCTCCTTTCTGTGCAAAGCAGGAGGTCTTGGTGCCTGGCTGGAGTCTGGGGAGATGTGTTCTCCTGTGCTCTCTCAGCCATACTGTTGCCATCACAGGTCTGCCTGGCTGAGTCTTGGCAGTCATTTTCAACCTCTGCTTTGTTTCGCAGAGCTGTGATTGGAAATGCAGCACTGCTGCAGGATGATTGCTTGCTTGCTGTGCTAGTTCAGCTGCTTCCCAAAATGGGCAACTCCACAGTGTCCTCTTTTCCTTCCCCCTATCCCACACAGCTCAGCTCTGAATTCCTCAGCATCCTGCCAGATTTGGGCCGATGATGTTAGTCAGCATCTTGAAAACTCACCTCTTCTTTCGTATTCCTCTCTGATCTAGATCCTGGTCTTAGAGTCCGTGCCTGATATCAACCTCTTGGATTACCTGCCAGAAATCCTAGATGGACTCTTCCAGATCCTGGGAGACAACAGCAAGGAGATAAGGAAAATGTGAGCATGGAGGTTGGCTGCTTGCAAGGGCTGTGTCATGTTTGCTGTTCATCCTCCACTTTTCTGTTGGTTTTCAACTCTTGTGTGTAGCTGCAATGAAGCTCCATGTGTGTGGTGGGAGATAGATTGGCTTGGGCAGTGGATCAAAGTGTCCTTGGCAAGGGCGTCCCCCATCCCATGGCCATGGGGGACACCATACTCTGTACTGGGGGACAAACTGTTTTGGCTTGGTTGAGTTGTTGCTTTCCCAGCACCCAACTTCAGAGCCACAGAGACTCATGTGTGGTTCTAGGATGGGCATGAGCGCTCTGAAGAAACTTGAAGCATGAGAGCCTTTCTTGGCAAGGCATTTCCTGGGTGAAGAGGAGAAGCAAGGATTGGGAGCTTTCTCCACAGATACACTGCTGGTCCCAAGACAGAGGAATTTTGAAGTGCAGGAATGTCTGCATGTTCTCAGAGTTCAAAGGATCTTGGCATTTTGTGCTGGGAGAGAATGGCTGGACTGGTTTTGTAGGGCATAAGTAAGTGGTGAGACTTGCCTGGGTCTATCCTGCTGCAAAGTCTTTCTAGATTGTCACTATATCTTTTCTTTTCCCAGCATCCACATGTCAAGGAACAAACACTGAAAGCTTTGAGTATCACCTGCCCCACTGCTCCTCATCCCAGGCACCTCCATTTCCACAGAACCTGGGTGGCTTCGGGGGAGTTGTGGAAACTGGGGGGGGGGCTCTGGGCTGCCATCACCTCTGTCCTTGCACTGTGTGTCCTGTGTGCAGTCTCTGCTGTGGGGCAGGGTGAGCTTGTCAGCCTCATCTTTCCTGCCCCTGCCTCTGTGCAGACATTTCTGCTGTGCCACCAGCATCCTTCCATGTGCATCTGGAGAAGATAGTCTCCATAAGTTCTCCCTAATTGCTCTGTCTAAGGTGAGCTAGTGCTGACCAGCTGCTCTGCCTCTTCACAGGTGTGAGGTGGCTCTTGGAGAATTTCTCAAGGAGATCAAGAAGAATCCCTCCAGTGTGAAGTTTGCAGAAATGGCCAATATCCTGGTGATCCACTGCCAGGCAGCAGGTGAGTGCACAGCATCAGCTTCCTGGTTTATGATGCTGACTGTAGATTCAGGCCAAGAGTTTTCCAGCAGTCTGTTTACCATCTCAGCTTCTTGCCTTTTTTTGTCACTGTTCATGGAAATCCCACTGAAAGGAGGGAACAGGCAGCTCTCCTGTAGTTGCCACAACTGCTTTTATACTGCAGATCCCTCAGCCTCAACACAGATCCCCATCTTTCAAAATGGAGGGGCCTAAAAAATACTGGGCATCTGTGTACATCCAGCACTTCCAGGAGGATCTCCTTAAGGTCTTGCTGTAACCTCTGGTGGCACTTGGTGCGTAGGTCAGGGAGTTAAGGGTGTGTGTGAACTTTGTGCCAGTGCTGCAGTATAGCTCCTGTGGGTCTGCTGTGTGGGCAGTTGCAGAGGGTTAGAGCTGTAGCTGGATGTGTTTCTTGAGAAGGATCTCAGGAAGATCCTTGTTCCCAAGTTCTGCTCATTGTGCTCTTTAAATGTTTCTGAATGGGAGTGGGTTTCCCAGAAGATAGAAAAGTACAGATAGACTGAGATTGGTTGCTCTTGATTAAACTAACTCCCAATGAATTTGCTGTTTAAGCTTAAAATCTGGCCTTGGATCAGCAGAGTGTTGTGCAGTGGTCCCTTTTCCAGAGTATAGGGAGGTTGTTGAAACCCCAGTTCTAGGAATGATGCTTGACCCAGACACATAGTTGCAATGGATGTGACTGAAGAAATGTCCCTAGGCATTGGGAAGCTTGACAGAATACTTGTAAATGAGGAAACCTGCATTATGGGTTGAACTGGGTTAACTGAAACCTATTGGTTGTGTTTAATCTTGAGCTCCCTCCCTGGAGGTTCAGATCATACTGATCTCCTCTGGGACTAATCTGTCTCAGATGAGGGTCTCTTGGGATGGAGCAGAGGCAGCTCCTTGCTTGCAGGTGGTCCGTGGCCTGTGGAGCCAGTGCTGCCCTTTCCCTCACCTTTGCATGTGCCATGTCTTCCAGATGACCTGATCCAGCTGACAGCCATGTGCTGGATGCGGGAGTTCATCCAGCTGGCTGGCCGGGTGATGCTGCCTTACTCCTCAGGGATCCTGACTGCTGTCCTGCCGTGTCTCTCCTACGATGATCGCAAGAAGAGTATCCTTGTAACTCAGAGCTGCTCCCATTCCATCCCTGCTACAGCAACCCACAAGGAGTGCCTGTTCCAGTGCCTGTTTCCTGCCCTTGGGGTGCAGGTCCAGGAAAAGTTCTCCCACCAAGTGCTAACACCCACACTGGCCCTTTGGATGGGAGGGGGCTTGCAGTAGCTGGGCTGGGGCAGCTCTGGTGGGGCTGCAGTGGCTTCTCCGTGGCTGGCACCTGCCCATGTGTGGGACTGCATGTTCCTTACACTGCCTTCACTCAGACATCAAGGAGGTGGCGAACGTGTGCAACCAGAGCCTGATGAAGCTGGTCATCCCAGAGGATGATGAAATGGATGAGGCCAAGCCATCAATGACTGTACCAGCAGAGCCCACCTCGGAGGAGTCCCTCTCCAAGCCAGAGGCAGTGACCACCGGTGAGTCCCAGTTGGTCTGTGCCAGTAGAGGTGTAAGGAAGGTCAAGGGAATGTTTTCAAGAGAAGTTCTTGAGTTGATTTGGTATCTTGAAGCAGTTCAGAGTACATGGGACCTCTGTGCTTTATTTGGAGGCCTGTTGCACAGATGATCCTCCGCTGAGACAGACACGCTTGTTGCAGGCCGCATGAGAGGGTCATTGCTCTGACCTGGAGCCCAAGTGATGCTGCATTGCTGCGTGCCCCAGTGAACATCCCCATCCTCTCACCATGCTCCCTGTCAACTTAGTCAAGAAGTTGACCTGAAAAATATAATTTCTAGTTTGGAGGCAGGCATCATCACCCAAAGAAGAGCTCAGAGAGCTGTGTTAGTTCTGGGAGAGCATCAACATGTGCATAGAGGGTGTATGTGGTGAGGAAGGATAGAGCACAGAAAGGTGAAGAATTTTGGATCCTTTCCAGGTTCATGGTACTCTCCAGACCATATGGCAGATATTGTCCCAGTCCTAAGATTTCCAGAATATAAAAGAGGGAAGTTTGCAAGTGAGATGGGAGACCTGAAGGAGGGTTGAAGTGAAAAGAAAAGAAACTAAGTGGTCCCTATGAATCAATGCTTGGGAACAGCAGTAGTGTTAGCCCTCCAACATCCCTTGGATGCTGTTTTCCTGGCATAACTAAACGTTTCTTCTGGCACAATACATCTTTGTTGTCTAGGTGTGTGAAATATGTGTTAATGTGTAAATCACAAGGGCTCATTTGGGTTCTTCTAAAGCTGCACCTTCAGCCCAGTGCTCTCCTGTAACACGCCCACCAGTGGCTTTTGGAAAATCCTGCCATGAGAGGGAGCAGGAGGATGGGATTAAGGCTGAAGGATTTCCCTGTCCGACAGCGGCAGGGAAGCGGGGAGCTGCGGGGGGAGCTGCCGGGGCAGGGTGTGGGTGGCAGCAGGGACACGGGTGGGTGGCAGTGGGGGTGGGTGGCAGCAGCTGGGGTGGCAGCAGCAGGCTGCAGGCGCAGGGGTAACTCGCAGGGCAGCATTGGTGGTTCAGTGGTAGAATTCTCGCCTGCCACGCGGGAGGCCCGGGTTCGATTCCCGGCCAATGCAGCATTCCTTTTCTTCCCTTTTTTTTTTTTTTTGTTTCTATCTGTAACGTGGACCCAGGCACCTCTAAATAAGCATCTTAGTCCTCAATAAAGGTGCAAAAGCTTTCATTATCTAATTCTGTACAGGTCTTTTTGCTAGAAGAGATAAAGCAGAAAAATTTACTGCTGTAGCACAGCAGCAAAAACTCTATTATTCCTTATTTTCCCAAGAATACCTTCTCGTATTAAAATATATCACAGAAGAGTTTTAAAATATCAACAGAAAGCTTAATTGTTTTATTCTCAGCCCCTCTGGTGTCAAATTGCACCTTGAAGTAGTCAGGATCAGATAAAATTGTGATGCCTTTCTATAAGAAACTCAGCTCTGTTCCTTGGGTGTGCTGATGTTGCTTGTGTGAGTAGAGATTGTTGGCACAAGGGGGCACAAAGAGTCAAGTTCATCTTGTCGTGCTTTGTCACCGCGCTTGTAAGACCCAGTTTTAGCACAGAGCAGAGGTTGGAAAGCTGTTCGAGTCACTTGACTTCAACATAGTCAGGCTATGGCCAAGTGGAGATGTCCTGAGTTGGATTCTATCTTCACTGTTCGTGTGGTATATTTAGGTATTGAAATTGAGAGAGTCAAAGGCAGCTCTATAGTTCTGAGCTACTTCTTTGAGAATGGTTGAAGCCACCAGTATGATGTGTCTGGGTCTCTGTTATGGAGGAGGGGACCCAGTTTGGGGCAGAGGTCTGAAGCTGTGCCCATCTGCATTTTGCTGGGTAAGTGCAGTTCTGTACCAGCTTGTCTGGCAGCAGAGTAGGGCTTGACAAGGAGTATAAAATGCTTACTGCAGGCAGAAAGGATCCCTTGGGTCCCTGGACCCTCAGAGAATGACTGGTGGTGTCTTTGTAGAAGGCCATGCAGCTCTCCAGCCTCCCAGTCTTGCTGTCTACCTTCCCCATCACCCCACTAGCAGTGTTTCCTATTTTTCTGCCCCTAGGTTCTCTGGATGCATCTGGTGACTCCAGCAACAGTGGTGTCTTCACAGTAACCAGGTAGGGTCTGTTTGTTGTTTCAGAGGGGCTTGGGAAGGGAAGGCTTCTCAGACTACAGAGAATGACTGACAGATGCTGGGCTGGGAGGTCTCTTGGGTCCCAATAGGGTGGATGACTGGGGATGCTCTAGGAGCTGACTGCTTCTCTCTGATGTATTTGCACCAAAATGTCTTGACTTTATGATGAACTGAGGTGTTTCTTCCCTGAAGAGACTGACCCTGTTCCATGCTGCTGTCTTGGCAGCCTATCACAGCACAGGTCTGTGGGGCTGGACCTAGGGATGCCCAGGTCTTGGCCTTCTGCCAGCCGTGTGTGACATTTTTCAGCCCTGCACCAGTTCTGTGCCCAGCATGATCTCTCCTGCAAATACCTTTCTTCCCATCCAGCTATCTGAACTGGGGGACAAATCCATCTGTTCCAATAGCTTTCCTTTCCTCCTGCTGCCTGCAGCTCATTTACTCAGAGGTGGTGATTTCCAACACTTTCACTATGCTTATGCTTATTTTTATTTGTTGTTGTGATCCCCAAAATAGGATGCCTTGCTTTAGCTGCATCCTACCAGCGTAATGCCCATCACAATGTCCCAGAGCAGTGCAAGCATCAGCTTTTCAGGTTGATGGTCTGTACTCTCTGTTCCTTTTTTGCATTTCTGCACAGCCCAGCTACTCCTTGGTCTTAATGATGCCCTTAATTTTTTTCTCTCTTTGAAGTGCAGATCATTTCATTTGCACCTAAATGTTGGTTTATGCCAGTTAAATGATTTTCCCAGCCTTTTTTGTGGTTGCTGTGTCCTGACCCTGCTCAACCCTTGAAGTTTAGCAAGTACAGAAGTGGATGTGCATAGGGCTGAAATGGGCAACTGGATGGGGAAAGAAAAAGAAGAGGCATTGAGTCAGGAGGACAAGTGATAGCAGTGGCTCTGTGCTGAAGATCTTGCACATGAGGTAGAGAGAGAGTGAAAACTGAAGAGGGATAGAAGCAAGGAGAGCTGGGATGACTTGTCCCAGTGTCACCAAGAGCTGGAAGGTTAACAGCTGCTCGAGCTGAAATGTTCTGTCAGCGAGTCAAGCACCAGGGAAAACCATCTGGGAGAGAAGGCAAGACCCTCCATATGTCTAAGAGACCTGGTATTGCAGAGCCCTCCTAAGCCCTTTTCAACAGGAAACACCATGGGGTTTACCTGCCCTGTGTGACCTCTCTGCTTGTCCAGTGTTGGGACCTGAAACACTTTCACTGAGGCATTTATTGTGGGGGACTGACATGGGATTGGGGGTAGGGCTGTGCGTGTCTGACGGGAGCCCTGGACATCTGCCTAGTGCTCCATCCATCACTCAGGCTGTCTGGCTTGGCACTGGAGCCGGGGGAAGGCGGGAGCTGGCACCCGTGGCCCTTAGCAGCCATAATTCACACCGGGGAGCGGCAGCTGCCAGCACGCTGAATGCCCACTGGGTGTCAAGGCAGGACCGCAGGAAGCCATTGAGTTGCTGGGAAAAGCTGGAAAGCCTGCAAACAGAGGAAGTTGCAGCTGCCTTTTAAGATGAAGTCACTCTTTGCTTCTGTTTTTGTTCGTTTCCCCCCCGCCCCCCCTCGCTTCCCCCAGCCTCCCCCAGTGAGCGAGTGATGGAGCATGGCTGAGCGCCAAGCATGCAGCTCTCACGGCCCCTTCCCCTGCCCTCCCCAGCTGGCTGCAGAGGGACAGAGCTGCAGCAGTAGGGAAGGGAGGACCTTGGTCAATGGGGGCAGAGGAGATCATAGCCTGGCGTCTGCAGAGGGCCATGTTCTGGGACGATGCTATCCAAGGAGATGACAAGGCCTGAATGCTCAATACGTGGATGCTGGGCACATTCCTGTGGCCACAAACTGACACATGCAACCCCCTCGCTCCTACAACGTGCTCCAAAATGCTTCCCACGTATTTGCCAGATTTACTTGGAGGGAATATCCTGGTGGCATCCACTAGGAAATGGAGACAATGTCTGTGCCAAGACAGAATCTGGCTGCTGGGAGAGCCTGGCTATGCAGGGGTGGAGGGGTTTTGGTGTTCCCCATCCAGATGGGGGGCCCCACTTCTAGCTTCTGCAAAAACTCTCACTGGAAATGGACCAGAACCACGTTTCAAAGGCACTGGATCCTTCTCATGGCCTGGCTGAGCAGGCTACTGCTGTTTAACTGGTGTGAGCCTGGATCAGGAAGGGGAGGTGGAAGCATGGCTGCTGGAACAGAGCCCGGGCTTCCTTCTGTCGGTCTGAGCTGCCACAGGAGAAGATCAAGATGTCTGTGCTGCGTCAGTGGACCAAAACAGCTGGAAAGTGATTTTTAGGCTCTTGTAACTGCATTGGTGTTTCAAAACAATACCTGGACAGTTTGAGAAAACTTCCTGACAGTGTTCCTGGACAGAGGGTCAGGCACAGCTGCAAGCAGTCAGTGTTAGGCTGTCTCCATGATGGGACAAGGCTGATGGGATCACAGCCCCTCACCCAACTAGATAAGGGACATGAAGAGCCTTTATGGTACTTCTTGATGCAAGGAAGGCTTCATGCCTTAGGTAGTGGTCAACAACACATAGACATGTAAAGTCGTGTGTTTCTCTGCAGAAAGGGCAAGTGGCTGCCACGTGGCTGAACTTCCCAAGCCTGCATTTAAACCAGGCTTTTAAATGTGGTAGTTAGTGCTCACTACAAAGCTAAAATAGCTGCTGCTTGTCTCATGCTGGAAGTTGCTGTACCCCCGTGCCCAGAGCCTGATACACCTTGAAGGTACAGCTGGGGAGCTCATTGAGGTGGGAATACTTTGGTGGAGGATAAGAATGGTGTTGAGTGCTCTGCAACACCCAGGGGATGGTTGGCTGAAGGCAGCATGATGGATTGCTTTGAGCTAAGGCACCAAGCCTTGGAATCCCATTCTCCAGCAGCTTGTTTTGCACAGCTTTTAGGTCCAGGGTGGCTCTTCCTGACCCTTCTCTCCATCCTGGAGTGAGGAGATGCTGCTCCCACTTCATGCTTGGGTGGGTGAGCTGGAGGGGAACCTCAGGCACACTGCCCCAGCCCTTGTCACAGTGATCTGCAGCTTGTTGGACTGGATGCCTCTGCCTAGACCTTGTCCTCATCGCTTCTCTGGGAGATCTTGGAAACTGCAGTAAGCAGAAGTAAGCCAAGAGCACTGAAATGAGAGCAGTGAAGGACAAGAAAGTGACAGCTTGTGGGACCAATAGCAGAGAGGAGCTATTTACCTCCTGGCCGCTGGCTCAAGCCCGTTGAGCAGTGCAGCTGCCAGCCTGTATGGGAGCTGCCCTTGTGACTTGGACCACAATGAAAGAACCCTTGGCAAGGCCGTTTTGCTGGGCTTGCCTAAAGGCTAGAGCCTGGCCTGGACCTTAACCTTGTCTGAAAATGGGGTCAGGAAAGCAGCTGGGCCAGGCAAGAGGCCAGGAGAAAGATGACAGCTCAGCCATTGGCAGAGAAAAGGACTGCTGAGGAGAGAGGTGGCAGAAGCCCTTGAAGAAAGGGGAGAAGAGAAAATGGATTGATAAAAGTCATGGAGTGAAGAACATTACTGTGGGTTGAATGTAGTGGGAAAGTAAGGTCAGCTCCCATGCTGGAGGGTGCCTTCTGAGATGGGGGGATGTGCTGGGGGATGGATCTTCTGCCCCACTACTGAGCTTGAGCAGAGACTCCCAGTATCCAGAGGTGAGAGCCTGGCACAGCCCCCATCATTGCTCAGTTTGCCCTAGAAACATGTTCTCACTGTCACAGGCGAACAGCGGGGGCGGTGCCAGGGCCATGCTCGTGCTCCGGAGGAGAATCTGGGGTAGTGGGTTAGATGGAAATGATTGCATCTGACATCTGCCCTGCCACAGATGCCGGCGCTGGGAGGCGGCGTGGCAGGCCCAGAGGATCACATTAACGCAATGCCATTACTGCTGCGCCCGCCCCCTCCTGCCTGGGGATTAGGGAGAGCCAGGCCGAGCTGCGAGCCTGGCTCTGGAGCTGCAGCAGCGCTCAGCTGCTGCCATAACCCCTGGAAAGGGGGTAGCCCGTGGTGGTCTGGTCCCTCTCTATCCCAGAGGATTGGTGAAAGGTTTTTAGCCCAATTTCCCATGTTCGTCAGACATTTTTCCAATGTTCATCAGACCTGTCACCTTTCATGGTGGGTTTTTGCTGAGTAAAGGATCTGCAACCCCCCTAAAAGGTTTATCTCAGCAGCTGTGGACAGGGGGTAGCCCATGAGGAGCTTTTCCCAGCTGCGATCTCCTAATGGGAGCTGAGCCCAGTGGAGCCACAGGGCAGTGGTACGTGGTGTGGCTGAGGAGTGCCTGGCTCCAGGTCAGCCCAGTGCTCCCAGCCACCTCTTGAGCTCAGGTGGGTTTTGCCTTGAGCCACCCAGGATCTACCCAGGTACTGCATCACAAGCAGTGATGAAAAATGGGTTTTCATGAGTGATTTTGGCTCAAACCAGATTAGAAATTGCTCGTAGAAGCAAGTTTCTACTGTGCTGTTAGAAGTCCCACATCAGCAGACAACAGTGCTGTGACAACCCATGGCACCCTGCTTCCTGCCCACTTACCTTACAGCAGCATGGAGCTGGTGGGATGTGACAGTGTCAAAACCACCTCCAAACTGCCCAGCTTCAGGCACCAGTTCTCTGTGCTGTCCTTTTGGTCTCTTGCCTCTGCGTTACCCTGCAGGTTTATTTTTCTCCATCCTGTGCAGGCAATGCATATATTTGGCATGGAGGTGTTACCAGGTCAAGGTTTCATTCTCCTCATCCATCTGAAGCCCTGTCCTGGGAACGTGGCAGGCTACACAACTGCCATGGGAGGTGGTTTTGTAGGAAAACCAAATACAGAGTTCATTCAGCCTGGCTTAAATGAACTGGAATACTGCTCCCTTGGACATCTCTCCCAAACTCTCATGCTCTGGGTCCCTCCTTCTCCTCAGTTCTGTGTGTCTGAGCATTTGGCCCTAGGCTGTTGTTTTCAACATCAAAGTGAAATGCAATTTGCAGCCCCCAGCATCTGTTACGTGAGGCAGATCAAGCAGTCAGATCCCTGCAGGGCTCTGAGGGGCTGCAGCCTCCTCATCTCGCCCTTACAAGAAGTGTGTCCTGGGGAAGATCAAATCCTATTAAGCCACAGCTCTACTTGCAAATTATACCGTGAGAAATCTGCCCCTTAGGATTTCTTATCAAACAAGATGCATGGCAGCTCTGTGCACGCTGGAAAAATCGGCAAGAGTCTGGTCCAGCCTTGAATAATTCAGTAGCTGGGGTATGAGAGGAGTGACATGGCTCTTGAGTACAGCCTCCCCTTGGTGGTCTTCTTCAGCCATCTTGGTTCTAACCATCATCTCTCCTTAAATGAGTCTCCTGGGACAGATACTTCCCATATTCTTCAATTCCTGTCAAAGAGCTGGGAAACCATCAGGTAGATTTCAGGATCGCAATCAGGACATAAAAATGCTGTATCATGCTGTGTTGGGGTCACCTGTCCCGATGCAGGTCCATTATCTGGGAGGAAAAACTGGGGGACCAAGAGCTAAGAGTCTGCAGCAACTGTCAGTTTCTAGCAGAGACAATGTCCTGGCAAACTAAGGGAGTTACTTCCTTTCATCTCTTGTTTATGATGAAGGGTTATCCTGATCTTTTGAGATGTCTTTTGGGAAGCAAGATGAACGTCTCAAGCCAGAGTTGGAGCAGAGAGCTTCATCCTAAACTCACTACTGGAGAGGGCACCATCTGCAGTTCTCAACACAAATCAGCAGGATCCTGGATGTCTTCGTCAGTTTGGAGTTTGAGTGCACATGGGTTAATGTTCTCTGAAGCTGTTTGACCTGGTCAACCTTGAGGTGGATTCTGAATGCATTTTATGGATCTCTAATCTTTGAACCCCAAATCTGGCAACTGCACTATGGACCAGTTTCTCACTCAGCCATGCTACTGTTTTCATTTAGAGTGGTGCCTCTCCATGTGTAGGTATCAGCTGTTTCGAGAATAGTGGTAACCCTTAAAGCACTGAAGAGTTCTGTTGCTTCCAAAGCATTATAAAAAAGGAGCATGACTGTTTACATAGGTAGCCAGTGATGGGACAAGGGGGAACAATTTCGAACTAGGAGAGATTTAGATTAGATGTTAGGAAGAAACACTTTACTCAGGATGGTGAGGCACTGGCATAGGTTTTGCAGGAGTTGTGGATTGCCTATTTCTGGAAATGTTGAAGGCCTGGCTGGGCTAGCAACCTGATCTAGTGAGGGTTTGAGCTGAGGTTTTGGATGCAGCTTCTGAAGTGTTGTAGACTTCCCCACCATGGGAGGAATGAGCTGGATGTTACAGCACTGAACCAGCCTCTCTTCTTTCCATGCAGCTGCGAGAGGATACAGGTGACCCTGAACCTGGATGGAATAGTTCAGGTGCTGGACTACCACCTTAGTGATACATCCATTGGGATGATGACCAGAATTGCAGTCCTGAAATGGCTTTACCACTTGTACATCAAGACTCCTCGTAAGGTAAGTTGGGGACTCAGCATTCAACTGAGCTTGTCAGCTCCCAGCGTGTTCCATTGCCTTGACAGCAATGCAAATTGTAATTGTCTTGGTAGTTTTGCAAATGTGTGTCCACCTGCCTTTTCTGAAAAGGCTTTGGCTGCCAGATACCCTGTAGCTTGAGGAAGAAGAGCTCTCCAGTTCAGATGGAAAATGCTGGTGAAGCTCTTGGCAGCCTCCCTCAGGGCAAGTGAGACTGATGCCACCCATCCTTCTGCTTCCAGATGTTCCGACACACTGACAGCCTCTTCCCCATCTTGCTGCGGACCCTCTCAGATGAGTCAGATGAGGTAGGTGCTGCAAAAATCCTGGAAAGCTTACTGTCTCCACATCTAGCTGGGCTTTGGGTTTTTTGGTGGAACTGAGGTGTTTTGTGAGGCTTGGCCAGTGCTGGCACTGAGGGGTTTTACCCTGTTGACCGAACTGAAGAAGAGATGATGCAGAACCTGCAGGTACTTGCCCAGCTGAAAATCTTGCTGTCTCAGTGGTTCTCTGATGGATAAACATTGCTTCCCATCTCTGAGAGTTGATCCTTCAAAGGCAACTCCTAAGAATCCTTTTTGCCTGCCTGGAAAGGCAGATGGGGCTTCACCCATGGGGCTGGGGGTCATGGTGAGATCCTTATTGAGTGGGAATTCAGGTGCCTTGCAACAGCCTCTGTAAAGGTGCAAGGGGGATTGTGTCCAAGCTAACACTGCCAAATTTGTATTCATGAGGTGTTTAAGCAGCACCCATTGCTTGGAGGGCAACAGCAGCATTGCCTGGCAGGGCTGCAGTAGATGCACAGTGGCATCAGGTTGGCTGGGAACCATTCAGCTTGGATGTGAGCAAAGATAGGCAGCAAACTGAGCCAGCTTGCTCTGCTGTTGATCTTCATCTCTCACCTGCCAAGGAGCTGCACTATTTTACTGTTTCCTTGTCTTGCTTGTTCACCCCTCTTCTCTGGTTCCAGTCATCTCAATTTTGGTGTCGTTGTTGTCTCTCTAAGTTGTTCCCTGGAGCATTTTTAGTGCTTGGGTGGGAGGCCAGCAACATGGCCCACAGCTGGCCCAGGCACTGGTAGAGCTTCCACCATCAGCTGGATCCTCTTGCCTGGAAATACAAATTATCCTGGCTGGTTTCTCATTGCAGACCTTCCTCAGGGAATAAAAATGACAGGCTGTGCTGTGCCTTATATGCTCAGAGCACCAAACCCCAATCCTGCAATAATTCCCATGTGCGAGGGGGTCGTTAAAAGAGGAGGAAAGGGAATGAGCAGGCAAGGGAATGACTTGCAAAGGCAAGCAACTGCCTGGCCATTTTCCATCCCCTGCTGCTTACAATGCGAACCTTTCCAAAAGAGTCCCCAAGCACACATCTGCCTTTGCAACGCTCTAGAAAGCCTGCATCTTGCAGATAGTCTCTCCAGCTTGGCAGGAGATCTCAGTGAGTCATGTTGCAATTACACTGCTTATTAATATTTGAAAAAAACAGTGAAGAAAGGACCCTGGTGATGCATTTCCTCCATGTGACATAACTGGGAATGGCTCAAAAGTAATTTTAAGCTGATTTATTTAATCCTGGCTTCTATTTATTTAAATGTTTGGAGGTGGCTTTTTTTTTTTTAAAGGAAATCCATAGACAAGTCAATCCATTAAACACCACCACTCAGCTGGCTGTCAACCAGATTTGCTGCTTTCTGCAGAGGAAATAGAAATGACTGAAATAGTAGGGGGATTTTGAGCTGGACATTTTTGGGAATGATGAGGACACTCTGAGCTAACTAACCTGCTATGTCAGTGCCTGTTAGGAAAGGGGATGTGGGGCGCTTGCTTTGCCAGTGCAATATTTGTGTGTACAGTCATATTGTCCCACATCACCTCCAGACTGTGACCCCCGCCAGAAGCTCCAGGATAAGGCCTGGGGATTACCTGGTCAGCATGAGGGCCTATGTGAACTACAGATCAGTTCTGATGAGGAAGCATCTCCCTCCTCCTTCCAGATGCACATCGTGTAGTGTAGCACGAGGTGCACACACGTCTTCAGAGGGTTTTTGTGATCTTTGTCCTGTGATGCTGCCCTCCCTAAGGGAAGGTGCTGGGCAGCAGTGTCGGTATCATCTTTATTCCCAACGAGGTTAAACATTCTTCTGTAGTGTCTAGAGTTCCCCTGGTCCCTTTACACAGTTTGGAGGCTACCTGTCACTCTGCTGATGTGCCCTGGAGCAGTTGTTAGTCACCAGCTCATTACCAAAGGACAATCTGGCTTTGGAGAGTCAGTGCTAGTCTGTGCATCAGGCTGAAAGACTGTACTCAGGCACTGGATTTTTAAGGTCTTGTCTTGCTGAGCTGCTCTCAGTCTCTCTCTGTACTTGCCATTAATAATCAAGCCTAAAGAGGGACTCACGCTGGATGGAGCCAGATCCATGCCCATTAAGTTCTCACGCCTGTTTTTGTCATTAAAGTAGCACAGGGTGTTGCACCACCTCCACTGTGCTGAGACCAGTATCTCATGATGCATCTGCAATGTCCTGAGTCATCTCTGCCATCTCTCCTATTCCCCCCCTTCCTACCCAATTCTCCTGTGCCAGTAAAGAAATGGTCAAGAGATCTAGTTAAGATTCACAAAGGCATCACAGAGAAGTTGGAGCAAAGCTGAAGCAGGCAGTTCCCTTTGATATGTAGAGAAGTCAGGATCCAGGATTCCTGGCTGTCAGATGCTGTGCTGCTGCACTGCGTCACCTCATGCTGTTTCCTGTGCTTCCCCGACAGAGCGTTCCATCCTGCCTTTGAGACCTGGTTTTGAAGGCAATCTATAAAAGCCCTGCTTAAAATTTGACGTGCTTGAAAACTTCCTTACAAGGTGTAACCAGATCCCGCTGGGAGTGGGTTTTTCTGCACTGTCTGCTCGGTTCATCCATAGGAGTCTTGCTGCCCTGGTTGAAAAACTGATGTTAGAAAAGATGAAAAGTTAGGAAATGCTGTTTGGGAGCAGTGAGTGGCACCTTTCCACTTGCAGGCTAAAGGCACCACTGCTGATAGGCACTGCTGAAAAGAAAACATGTTCTTCAGATTGCTTCCTTCTGCAAGTTCATGGTGCAAAGCAGCTTTGGATGTAGTCTTTCAGTTCCCTGGATTCTGAATGGATCCAGGCACTGAGCTGAAGTGAACACTACAGGGGCTGAGGCATCTCTTGAGAAAACTGTGAAGCAGTGACGCTACTCAGTTTCTTTCTTTGCTTTGTTTTCCTTTTTCCGACTCCAAAATTGAGTGATTTCTCTATGGCTGAACATGTTCCTGTTTGCTTATCTACTCCCCTCAATCTTGTTGGGAGTTGAAAGTTGTGCTGGGTCTTTTGTCTGAGTCACGGCAGGAATGACGCATGAGGTGGAGCTGGTGTCTGATGTGAAGCAGGATAGACTCTGGCTTCCTCAACTCTGCTAACATGAAAACCTGCTCATTATGCAGTGGCTGGGCAAGACTTTGAGTACAGAAGTACTTTCTTCAGAAGTCTCCTCAAGAGTTGATGACCTCTCTAGAGAGAGTGAACTGAGCCTGGGCTGCCACTGACTTTGGAAAGCAGCTTTAGATGAGTTACTAAGAAGAAATCCTTCCATGTGAGGATGGTGAGACAGTGGCACAGGTTGCCCAGAGAAGTTGTGGCTGCCCCATCCATGGAAGTGCTCAGGTTGGATGGGACTCTGAGCAACCTTACCTGACAGAAGGTATCCCTGCCCATGGCAGGGGGGTTGGAACCAGATGATCTTTAAAGGTCTTTTCCAACCCAAACCATTATGTGATTCTGTGATGTATTTGAATCTCTACATGACCCTCAAGCCAACTTCCCACAAGGAGCTGAAACGTTCTGTCCTCTCTTGGGTTTCCAGTATTAAACTGGAAGAAAAGAAAACCTTAGGATGGTGGTATACCAACAGTCATCTCTTTCCTTTGCATGTCCTGCTGCCGTGTCCCACTGCAGCACTGCAGGGTTTCAAAGCCAGGTCTCTGCCCTGCTCTGAGCTCTGCTGTTGCACTAAATCCTGGCAAACTTCTCCTATCATACCCAATCCCAGTACAATGAAGCTGAACAAAGGCTTGTGCCAAAGCAAATAGCTGTCTTAGTGTGGCTTGGTTTGGAGCTTTGCTCTGTTGGGTTTAAAGCCATTGTCCTCTAGCTCCTGGCCTTTCATCTGCCAGAGCCAAAATATTGTGACCTGATGCAAAGCAGAGGGTGTAAGCTAAAAACTGCAAAGAAGAGAACTGCAATACATGTGTGCCTGGCTTTATTTAAACTTTTTTTGGTGGTAAAGCTTCTCCAGAGAGAGACTCAAACTATGAGGTACTGGAGCAAGGAGGTGACTGTTTCAAGAGGGAAGTTACCTTGAAGGTGAGCTTGGGACTGAAATGGGGTATAGAGAAGTGTGTATAATTCCAGTTGGATAGTGGAAAATGGTTTGCCATAAGTGGAAGCAGCCTGTAAGCAGAAGTGAGGTGATGCTTTCCCAGAGGATTCAAGACCACCTGGTTGAACAATAATCTGTGTGCTGCATCCTGCAGAAATAGGAAGTTTCTTTGTGGGGAGTATGATCCATAGGGAGCTTCCTGGCTTAGCCCCAGTTTCAGACCACAATTTCCTAACTTATGTATACATATGCATATGCAGTTTATACATACAATGAACAAGTGGGGTAAACTGGCAATCTTGGCTTGAGGTGGTGCTTGTAGCATTCCTGGGTGAAGTTACAGAGCAGATTAAAACCACAGAAAACCTGTCTGCCATGGTGGACAGGAAATCTCTCTCCTGGGAAGCTGATTCTGAGAGGGTCTAGGGTGGGATGGGGATGTAGGATGCAAGATTTAATGAGTTGGGCTTTGAGTGCCTGGTTTCCTGCATGCAGAGGGAGGTGATGGGTGGGAGACAGCAAATAAGAGCAACTCCTTTGCCTGTCATAAGCTCTGGGACAGTAGGTATTGAATGTGAAAGATTTGCAGGCATCCAGCTTCCTGTAGCATAGCCTGCAGGGATACTCCAGGGCTGTTACAGCCCCATCCCACCAGCTGGACTGGTGTTGCCTCCTTCCCTGCCCTTCAATGCATGAAGAAATAGCACTTGTGGCACTTGGACATGGCTTGGTTGTGAGCGTGGTAGTTTGACTCTGTGGTCTTAGATTTTTTTTTTTTTCAACCTTGAGGATTCCATGACTCAATGATCCTTGGAAGTCTCTTCCAACACAGCATATTCTGGGATTCTGTGATTCTATGAAATACCTCCTTGGCATCCTGCCCTGACTGGCATCAGGTGGCATGTTAAACTCCCTGTGCACTAATTAAACACATTTAAAGAGGTGCTCTGGGCTGTGACAGTGTTGGGTGCTGCAGGCCTGGCCCTCACATCCCCAGCAGCAGGGAAAGTGAGGGATTTACAAAAGCAGAAGTGTGTGCAGGGAGTTTTCAGGTTCCAGCTTATTTTGGGATGGCTGTAGCTCTATCACCGAGTGCCTTCCCCCACCGCCAGCTGTATTTGCTGGTGCTGTGAGCATGTGTCAGCGTGACCTGGCAGGATTTGCCCTGGGGAGGAGAGGAGAAGCCCCCAGGCCTTCTGCCTTCCCTCTGCTCCCCATCCTCTCCTGGGAAGGCAAAAAAAGTAGATCTTGGCAAGATCAGAGGATTGCTGTGTCAGGGACCTGAAAGGAGGTTTGGTTAAATTGATGTGGGAAGATTAATGGTGGGTTTTCTTTTCTTTTTTGTCTTTATAGCTGGTGGAGGCAGGGAGGATGCAAGTTTGCTTTTCACACTGTGTGTGTCTGGGGCTCAGCCAGCCTCACTCCGGGCCACTCCTGGCTCCAGGACTGCCTGTCTATGCTCACCTCCTTCCCTGGCTACAGCTAAAAGCGTTGGAAGGAGGGAAAATATAAAACAAATGGGGCTGCATTTATGTTGTGGAGAAGGAACGAGCACACAGCAGCATCCTTGATTTTTCCTTGTTCCCACTGTGTCTCTCCACCACCTGCATTGCCCATCCTGGAAATGCCATGGGGTGTTCCCCAGCCTCCTGGATTCTTGGGTCCCTTTGAGGTGCTTTGCAGCCCTTAATATTCTTGTTTTCTGTCTTGGTAGTATCTTGCTTCAGCTGAATTCCCATCTTCTCCTTGGCAAGAATAACCTGCTGTTGAGTACCCCGTTTCATTGCCCAGGGAATATTAAATGTCCTCTAGGACATCCAGGGCCACCCAGGAGCATCTCCCTGCTGCACACAGGCATTTTAATTTATTCCTTTTTTTCCCCAGCTTATCTGTAAATACCAGCAAGGACAACACCTTGAGGAGCCAGTCCATATCCTTGCCACTGCATGTGTCCCAGGAGCTGCTGCTGCAGCCTGCTCTGGTGTCCTGGTGGTCATCATGTGCTGTGGGATGCGAAGTCTCACTCCCAGGACATTTGCAGCACATTTAGGGTCACCTCCCCTTCCTCTGCCTTGAGCTGGGGCCAGCCCAGCATTCTGACAAGAGGCAAATGCACCCCCTCTCCAGGAGCAGCAAGGCAGGGCTTTGCACGCACAGGGAGGTGCATCCCATCCGGCACACACCATCCGGGGGCTGCTCTCCCCGTGCCGCTGCCAGCAGAGCTGCTCTCGGCTCGTTCAACCAGAACAAGCGGCAAATTAACCTGACCTAGATCTGGGGAAGCTGACAGTTGTGTTTGCCCTCAAAATCCATGCTCTGGAGGCAATGCAGGGAGAAATCTTGCCTGTTCTCAGAGAGGAGAAATAGCTGCTTATTTATAACTGTCTGAAAACCTGCTTCTCATTCCCCGGCCACCCAGAGCTCGTCCTTTTCCATGCTGTTCTTCATCCCTGTGCTGGAAATGGCTTGAGACACTGGACAGGTCTCCCCATCCATCATGATGCTGCTTTTCCTGCTCCTTCCTATTTACACTACCCAGGCACACATTTGCCCAGAGCAGGGCACACTGTCCTACATCTCATCACCACTGGGAAACCTTCCCAGAAATCCCCTTGGGATCAGGAAAAAGCCCTTGGGGATTGATCCTGCAGGCTGGCTGTCAGGATCACACCTTCACCTGGCATCTGGGAAGGGCTCTGGCCCTCGTGCTCCAGCACTGTCAGGTCCAGCCTCTGGGTTCCTGACGGATGGGACCAGCTCCCTCCTGGCGCAGCCAGTCGTTGCCATGGCAATGGCAGGATATTGCTTTCTTACAGCCTCCTGGCTCGCACAAAGCCAGCCGCCAGCTCCAGCTTTGCTTAGCACAGGGATGTGCAGTGCATACCAAGCACTCCTGCCTTTCCTCTGTCCCCAGCTGGGAACCCTCTCCGGAGCATGCGGGGAAGAAGCAGCGGGAGCTGGAGCTTCCTGCCTCTTCCCCGCGGCTGGAAAACCCCAGGTCTTGGCGGCTGCCTGCTCTTCTTCCTAGTGCTCATGTACTGATCCCTCCTGCTTGTTACTTCCTCCATGTTTTTCAGCTGCAAAATTCAGCCTATGCTGTTTTTTCCACCTCCTGCCTGTAACCTACACAGGGGAGATACCCCTTAACCTCTCCAAAACTTAAGAGGTCCGTGCATACCCTCCAGTGGTGATGGTCACTGCTGCCCTGGCTACTCTGGCCAGAACATCCTGCGCCCAAGCAGGATCTCAGAGATGGGGCTCATCACACAGCTCTGAGAGGCTGGATTAAGGATCTGACCTCAAGTCATGACTCTCAAAGCTTTGGGAGGCAGCAGGGTTGATTTTTGCCTAGCCTAGGGACTTGGTCACGTTTCCTCGAGCTGTGGGAGCTGCTGGTGAAAATTGAGCTGGATGATGTGGCTGGGTGGGGGCACCAGGGCATCAGGAAGGCAGTCACGAGTGGCTAGGTCATGCTGTACATCAACCACACATGGCTTCAGCTCCTGGCTCTGTTGGGTTTGTCAAAATGCACCACATGAATGAGAGTCCTGGCTGTTGCCTGACTGCCAGCCCTTGTAGCCAAGCCGTGAGTCCCTTTGCCAGTTTCAGCCAACATGACTTGGAAACTTTTACGGGTGTTATTTCCCCATTGTGAGAGCCTGAGACCCAAGTTGGTGCCTGTTCAAAGGCTGCAAGTTCAGCTGAGTCACATGATTAGCCACTAGAGAATCTACACAGCGCTTCAGGAGACCAGGCATCCTCAGCTCAGGGGCATCCTCCACTTGAAACGAAACACAGCTAGCATCACTCTGTCTGAGCCACAGATGCTTGAAATCCAGGCAGGGAGGGAGGACCAAGGTCTTCCCTCTGCCAGGGACCACAGACTCCTGTCCCTGGATGAGGATGGAGGCTGGTGATGGCAGGGTCCTCACATGCTGGCACTGAGCTCCCAGCCTTGACAACATCACGGAGGTGCCATATTCTTCAGGGACAGCAGTACGAAGTTGTTGTCTTTTTTATTCCTTGCCATTGGGAGCTGTGGGTTGAGACTTAATCATGTTTATAGGCATGAGGTCTCCCCAAGTGTGCTGGAGCCTTGTGATGCTTGTGGCAGGCTGCTTCCTCACCACTGTCTCTACACCATACACAGCCTAGGCCCCACACTGCCTGCTCTGAGGCTGCTGGGGGCTTGAAGATCAGCCTTAATTACAAAAAAAAAAGCCCCAAAAATGCACTCAGCTTAACATATCTGTGCAAAAGAAAAACCTACGAGCTCCTCTTTCTGATTTTCAGGGATCGTGTTTTCTAGCATGATAAAAAAAAAAAGACATCATTGGCTTTTTGTTTGTCCAGGCGGAGGGGTTTTCTATATTACCTCAGAAATTAAAACTCCTATATAACTGCAGCTCTTCAGAAAGATGCATTGTGAGAATACAGGGAAAGCCTGGAATACTGTGCTGGTGGGCAAAGGGTGGTTGAGATGTGCTCTGCCAGATGTTGAGGAGTAAAGACATGGCAGTCGACCCTTTTTGGCAGCCTTTTTGCTCTGCACAGCCCTGCTGCACTTAGAGCATCAGGGACGGCTGATGAAATGTCTCGACCCAAGGACGTTTGAATGAGGGGGGAACCAAAATAGCCTGAGACTTGAGAAGGGTTGAGGATGGAAAAAAAAAACCCACCCAGTAATAACTTCTCCAGAAATGCTATATATAGACCAATTTGGTGACTTCTGGAAGGAGAGAGCTATGAAATCTGAATGGCAGCTCTGCTTTGACATCCTGAGCTGAGCCTTCCCTGGATGCTGGCTGGCATGTGCCCCCAGAACATCCCTGTTCTCTTGCTGGGATTGTCCCAGATCTGTGGTTATGAAGGGAACACAAAACCCAGACTTCCACAAAGTGGGACAAGGGAAAGCAAGCTCTATTCCTGGTTGTGTAAATTTGGTTTCATTTCATGTGCTTCCATGGGACTCTCAGGGCAGAAACTGGTGGGTTTTTCTCTTTTGTCTTTCCTGCCTCACCCCTCGGCAAGCATTTGAAATTTCCACTTTGAGTTTTGTAGGTAGCCCTCTTTTACTATAATTTTCTCAGTGTGCTCAGCTATTTGCTTCCCACCTCACCCTCTCTGTGTGGATTTGGAAAGGAAAGCTCACCCTGCCCCATCCCTCTCTCCGCAGGTTATCCTGAAGGACCTGGAACTGCTGGCTGAGATCGCTTCTTCCCCAGCAGGACAGACAGAGGAGGGTCATGGTCCCTCTGATGGCTCCGATGTGCGACCTGGCCCAGTGGAGCTTCATGTCCCAGCCAGGGCTGGCCAGCTGAGCTCCTCCAGTGAGTGCCCCTGTGCCACCCCGTGCCTCCCCGCTCCTGGGCTGTCTCCATGTTCCACGGCACCAGTCAAGTTTGCTCAGGCAAAAGGAGAAGCTTCTTTTACAGTAATAAATCAATGTCTTCATCCACTTCAGCACAGTTTGGGGATGGAGTCTACCATGGCATAGACCAGGGCGCTGCTTTTATTTTTACTGCTCTTTCCCCTGGTTCATATTTTGGGGATTTAGGGCTCAGTTTAGCAGCAGTATGCTCCAGAGGCCAGTGTGGAGAGATGTCATTGTTGTCCTATTTTTTATGGGACCTTGGGTTGCAGCCTCTTTTCTCCTTGTAAAAGCCCTTAGAGCCCTAGAATCAGTGCAGAATGAGATGCTGGCTGCAATCCCAGATCTCCAAAACACCCATAGATCTGCAGAGGGATCCCTGTGCCAGGCTGCTCACATTGGCTATGAACTGTTATGTTGCTCTGAGTGTCTGGCAAAGCCTCAGGAGAGACATGAAGAGGAACGATCCTATTTTCTGGGGACTTGAGAGATTGAAAAAAAAAACAACCTTTCATTAATTATCCCAGCACATGGGGAAAGTTTTTTCACCTTCCCTTGTCTGTGGTTCATGCTTTACAGTTGCTTGGCTGCTCCTTCTCCTCCTCCGCTGCTATTTAAGGGCCTCCCTGCTGTACTCCCCAGGCCAGGTCGTCCCAGCCAAAAGCACATTTCATGTGAGCTTTGGATTGCAACCCGAGCACGGAGCCAAGGCTGCCTCTCCCTGTGCAGGATGCAGCCACAGGGCCTTGCAAAATCACCACCAGAGAGAGAGGCTTTGCTTTCCCATCCCCAGGCTTTGTTTTCTCTGAAGATCCTGGATCACTCGCCCCTCCCCGGTCTTATAAATGTCTGCACCAGCAATCATCTCAGGTCTTGGGCTGTTCAGGGTGGGATTTTTTTTGCAGATCTACCTGTTTTCCTGCTGGCAGCTTTATCTCTGCAATGGAGAGGTGAGAGCTGCAGAGCTGGTGACCTCCCCAAGCCCTCTGCAAGTCTCATCCCTCCTCCCACTGTCAGAAGTGAGACTGCCTGGGTGGAGCAGCTCCTGCAGTGCTGGCCAGGCAGCTGAGGAGCTGCAGTTTAGCTCACACTGATTGTTGTCTGAGGTTTCCTTCCTTCTGGATGATCTAAAAATAGCAGACTGGATGGCGTGGATCCTAACAACTGTCGTGGCCCCTGTTAGCTATCTGGAAGAGCAGCTTGGCTTCACTTACTCAAGTGTAACCTTTAAAAAGAGTCTGGCTCTCCCCTCCTGGAGTAGATCTGCTGGAGCCAGAGCTCCTGTTGTCCCAAGGTGGGACAACTTGCCTCCACACAGATCCCAGTGGGCTCTGGCTTCCCCACCTATTTTCCTCTTCCCTATAATGCACCAGAAGATTGTTCCTTAACAATTTATCTAGGGCTGAACTTTGTAGGTCATTGGCTTTTAACCAAAGGCAGATGTTTTTGGGGAGGGAAAAAGAAGCTGGTTCATTGGCCTTGGACGTTTATCATGGCCCCAGTCCCGTCTGGCTATTACCACCCAAGGCTGAGACTAGATGGGCTGCTGGGGAGTTCCCCCAGGGAAACTGAGGGTCACAGCTGGGCCAGGACCTTCCTGGATTATGCCTGGAAAATCAGAGGCTCCTGAAAAATACCCTTTTTTTTTCAGAGGGTTGCTTGAAGGGAAGGCTTTTTGGATCAGGATAGTGACCAGTGGAAATCCCTGTGTCTGAGCTTGGTCCCAGGTGATGAGAGCAAGTGAGCCAAAACTCTGCCCTTCCCAGGCAAAAATCATGTGGTACTGGCACCAAAGAGAGGATGTAGCCCCTTTCTGGAGTCACTGGTTTTGTACTGAGATATATGGGATGGTTCCCTAGGGTGCTGTGGTTCAGACAGTGCTGAATTGGCAGTAGGATGGAAGCTGTTGCTCCATTAGAGTAGGGGCTGCAGGGTTCCAGCACTTCTCCCCAGGGTTAAATCTCTCTATTCCCTTCATCCACTTTAGACTGAGTTGCCATTGATGCTGGCAGTGGGAGGAGAGCTGCTGAGCTATCCTGGCCCCAATCCTCTCCTATCCTAGAGGTCCTTCCAAATGTGCATTTGGTGGCTTTGCAGGTAAACAAGCTAGGTGACCCTTTGAAATCCTTGAGCTCATGGCAGATTTCCTGCTGTGCTCTCTGTCTTGGCGCTCCAGGCTTTGCTAGCCAATCAGTAAGGGCAGGAGTGGAGGTGGAAGGGGCCAGTGCCCCCATGGTCTTCCCCGTGCTTCCTCTCTCTCCCTTTCTTCCCTCGGGATGTGTTTATGCAGTTGTTTCCCTGCCATTGAGTTCGGTTTCCTTCAGATGCTGGTTGATTAGTCAGGAAAGCTGTGTCCCACTTCCGCAGCCCGTTCCCAGCTCCAGTTTTTATTTAGCTGCTTTGTTCTCTGGTTACGTAAGGTCAGCTGCCCTCGACGCCTTCTCCAAGCACAATGAGCTGGGGCCAGCCCAGCTCAGCACTGCCGAGGAGACCCAACATCTCCTCCCGACCTGCTCCGACTGCTCTGGGAGAGGGTGGCTGGTGTTGGCCTCCAGGAGTGTCTCCTTGGTACCTTCTGCCCACTTTCCAGGGACAAGGGCTGCAGGGCTGTGCCCAAAGAGTTTCCTGGTCTTTGGAGTCATGGTGCAAGTGCCAATCTGGTCAGTACAATGGGAATCCAGTTGCCTGCTTTGCTTTGGGAGTGTCTTTTCCAGCCCTGTGGAAGTTGAGACAAGTAGCAGGTGACCTGAGAGTGGTTATCAGCGGGTCAAGGGAGGTGATTCTGTGCCTTTACTCCACTCTGGTGAGACCCCATCTGGAAGATTGCATCCAGGTCTGGGGTCCTCAGCACAGGAAGGACATGGACATGGACCTGTCATAGCAAGCCCAGAGGAGGTCACAGAGATGATCAGAGGCTGGAGCACCTCTACTAAGGAGACAGATTTGGGTTGAGGTTGTTCAGTCTGGAGAAGGTTCCAGGGAGACCTTAGAGCCTCTAACAGTGCCTGAAAGAGCTCCATAAAAACTGGACAGGGACTTTGGGGGTACAGTACAAGGGGGGATGGCTTCAAGCTGAAAGAGAATAATTTTAGATTAAGTATTAAGAAGAAATTCTTCATTGTGAGGATGGTGAGGCACTGGAAGAGGTTGCCCAGAGAAGATGTGGAGTGCCATACCTGGAAGTGTTCAAGGCCAGGTTGGATGGAGGTCTGAGCAACCTGGTCTAGTGGGATGTGTCCCTGCCCATGGCAAGGGGCTTGGACTAAATGGCCTTTAAGTGTCCCTTCCAAGCCAAACCATTCCATGATACCATAGGTGGAAGCCTTCCAGCCTGGTCTACAGCTGTGCTCTGCACAAGAGACAAAAGCTTATTCCAAAAGGATGCCAGACCAGCTGCTGCCTTGCACAGGGTAACTCTTACACACATCTCTTCCTTCCTTTCTGCACAGCTTTGTAAGGTGAAGCAGTTACAGCCCTTTGTTTCCTCTCCAGCTTGGTCCGGTCTCTCCCGCCTGGCTTCCTGCCGGAGGTGGTGGGGACAGCGCTGTACCCTCCGAGCACCTCACGCTATGGGGTGTTTACAGGGACTGACTGTAATTTGACTGACATTACTGACTCCATATGTGGATTCAGTAATGTGCCTGAGGTCGCTGGTTTCCACCAGCAGACCATGGATATCCCAGGAGTCAGTACTCCTGCTCTGGAAGAGACTGCTAGAAGTCCCCGAGAAATGTAGTCTATTGAGTTCAGTCTTGCTGTATCCCCCACTGGAGAACATGCAACATTCCAGAGTGGTCATGTGCTGTATTAGAGGTTTGCTTTCAACATATCTTGGAGGGGGAGTTTTATTCTCAGTGAGTCAAATCCTTTTTGTTGTCTGTTGCTTCAGTTGTGTAATCATAGGTCTGCAGAGGTGGCAGCATATGACAAGGTCCCACCTCCAGACAGTCTGTAAAATGTTAGGGTAGCCTCTGCAAACATCGGGTCAGAGTCTGTAGTGTGCAGGAGGTTCATGAAAGGTGGAAAAGAGAAGGTGACCTCTTGTCAGATGGCTTAGATTTGCTAAACTGCTATTTCCAGTGTTGGAGAAGGGTAGAAGTGAAACCCTTCCTTACTCATCCTTCCCACAAAAGGCAATGAGGCAGCTGACATCACACAACCAACCACTTGCTCTTGAAGGAGCCAATTTCTAAAAGTTTTTGCAGGATCAGGAGTGTGGCAGCAGGGAGCAGAGGAGCCAAGCAGGCAAAAGAGGGCTGTTCTGAGTGCTCTGAGCTCAGCAGTCTGGTTCCTGATGGTTGGTGTCGGTGGCATCTCTTCTCCTGCTGACATGAAGCTGTTCAGGAGGGTTGACTGTCAAAAGCGTTCTTCTGCCTCCTAAGGAGCAGAGGAATTTGAAGGAAAGGGTGATGTGTTTGTTTTCCTGGATGCAGCATAATCATGGAGCTGGAAAATCCCAGGAGAGACCATCCAGATGTAGCATTAACTCAACTGGCGTGCCTCCAGGTATCCATCCCTCCTGAGATGGTCACAGCATGCAGCCAGCCAGAAAGCCTGGGGATTCCCAAAAAACAGCTGAGATTACTGATTTGTAGTGGTGGACAAAAGAGAAGTTGATGATGTAGATATATCGCTTGTAGCCAAGCCCTCCCTTGAAGCTGCTTTGCTGGGCTGCCTCAGTTTCCCCAAGATATTGTGAGGAATTTGTTGGGTGAGGTGAGGAATGAGGTGAAAAGAAAACTAGCAGAATGAATATTGGTATGGAGATGGCCCAGCAAAGCCCATTGCTGCTTATTCCTGCAGGTTATCTTCCATATGTTCCACCTTTCCATGCAGGAGCCTCAACCCACTGTAAGCTCACCATGAAGCTTAACTATTCCTGGTTTGCATCTCTGCTGGGTACTTTGTGCTCCTGAGCAATGGCAGAGCTATACCCCTGCTGCATTTTTGCTTATTGATTTACCTTAGCAAAGAAAAATGAGGCGGTAGGAGGCGACTAACCTTCCTAGGAAAACCATCAGGATTATCATTGCCTGCTGCCTTCCTCCAAGGCAACCATGAGCACAGACCCTGCATAAGATGGGGAGAACCAGAAGAAGCAAAAGCCTCATTTGGCATCAAAATATGTAACCCAGCCCGTCTGGGACCCCCATTCTGTCAAGATATTGAAGTCTCAGGAATTACAAACCCGTGGCTCTTTAGCCAGGTAGGAAGGGGAGAAACATCCATGTGTGCCCAGGTAAAACCAGGCTGAGTGCAGCCCCTGGCCATGCAATCCAGAATTTTGATGGGTTTATTTCGTCAGCAGCATCCTGTGCTCTGGAGAGGGGAGAGTGGAGGTTTTCCAGAGCCCAGCTGAGCTGCCGACATGTTCACATCTGTTTCCAGCTACGCCCTGCGCCGGCTTTCTGGGAGGAGGAGGGGAGGATTTGCCTTTTTTACGGCTCTATTTTTATCCTGCTCCGCGAGGCTTCACCACTCCGTGTTTGCAAAAGCTAAAATTCAAAACATCCTGGGGAAGGCTGCCGGGGGGGAGACGCTGCGCAGATTCCCACGTCGCTGCCCGGGGTTTCGCCGAGCACCATCTGGCAGTGCCGACTCCCACGCCGCTGGCGCTCAGGCGGGTTGAAGGCTCACGGACCAGCTCCGGCTGCCGCTGGGTTTATCCCTGTTGCTCCCAGAGGAGCAGAGGGAGATCGTTCTCTGGGCTGAGCTGGAAACATGATGCCTTGGGGAAAGCACTCGGGTGGGAAAGATGCTTGGCCTCGCCAACTCTTAGCTTACCCTCCCTATATCCGAGCTGAAATTGCTTCAATTAGAGATTGCGGTAAATCATTTTAGCTAAACCACCGCAAATACCCTTGTGGATACTCTTTAACCAGCTTACCCAGCTTTAGCTCGCTTCGGAAAGGAATCAATTCTGCTCCAATCTTATTTCAGTTTGGTTTCAATGGAGTTAAGCAAGTCCACACCGGTTGTAATTAAGACTGGTTTGAAACCAATTATAGTAAATTAATAGAAGTTATGTTTTATGCCAGGGTGAAGTTCAAAACTTTGTGGCTGAGATAGGAAAATCCAAGTTCATGTCAGAGTCCGCCAGGCTCACCCGGAGCAATATGGGGACACTTTGGGTACTGCAGGTCTCGACACAGCTCAGCCCATCAAGCAGCCAGACAGCCTGAATGTTCCAGGGTGATGTACAATATATATTTATAAGGGCCTTAATATAGATCCCTAATTGCCTGTCTCAGTTGATTTATAGTGTGGCCACACAAGCGATGGGAACAGCATGAGCTGCTGGTGAGTGCTCAGGGATGCACTGGGGGTTTGCAGACATTTGCTGTGCTCCGCTCAAGCTGGCACCCATGGCTGGGGGAACAGATGTTGGCATTGACTTAGATGATCCAAGAAGTCTGCTTGTGTCCCTGGCTCTACCCCTGTCTGGGAAGGGAATCCAGAGAAAGGATGCCTGGTCCTGGGCTGCAGGAGGTTGCTGTAGTCATTGATAGGAAAAGGGATAATGGTGTAAAACTGACAGAGAATATGTTTAGCTTAGATATTAGGAGGAAATTCTTTATTGTGAGGGTGATGAGTTACTGGCGTAGGTTGCCAAGAGAAGCTGTGGCTGCCCTATCCCTGGAAGTGTTCAAGGCCAGATTGGATGCAGCTCTGAGCAACCTGGTCTAGTGGAAGGTGTCCCTGCCCATGGCCCATGGCTTTAAGGTCCCTTCTGTGATTCAATTATAAGGACCCAGGCTGATGTGGACTCACTGCAGCCATAGAGCTGCAATTCCCACATACCTTTCATCATGTTTCACTGCACTGAGCCCAAAATTCCCATTTGTTCCTATTCTAGTGGATGTCTGGACTGAGTTTCATCATTCCTCTGAGCATGGATCTTTTTTTCTTCCAGCTCCCTCCTCCACACCAGATTAAAAAAAAAAAAAAAGCAGCAGAGCCATGACGTGCCACCAGCCCCAGCTACGTTAACAGCAGATCTGGCAGGTTACGGATCTGCAAAGTCTTGCTTCAGGGAAAGGGGGAGAGGTGCAAGCTTCAATTAATTATCCCACAGTTTTCTTAACACTTCTTCCTGCTTGTCTCTCGTGCTTCAGAGAAACACTTGACAAGCTGCTCCTACAGTTCTGTCGGGCTGGGAATGCCACTGTGCTGAGCTGTAACCCGCAGGGCAGTGAGCTGAGCTCTGGGCTACGCCAGGAAGGGTTATACCATGGCACACGAGGTGCCAGCCACTTCTTACACATACTGTAAACAGAGCAAACAGGACGTTTGGAGGATTTGGGAGGCTTTGGAAAAGAACTGCTTTGCCTGCTTGGAAGAAGTATTGTGTGTTTAAATTCCATCTGAGGTTTGGTTGAGCCTTTTACAGCCTGGCAGACTCCTACACACTAGGAGTTTCTCACTCCTAGCATTAGCCCTAGAGAGCATTGGCAAGGCTGCTCTGGCATGGTATGCCAAGTGGAAACCTTCCTTAGGGACATGCAGGCATAGCTGCTGTGCACTGGGGTGGGCAAAGGATGGAGAAGTGATCCCTCTGGGGTTCAGTCTCATTGCTCCCAGAGGCAAAGGATGGTGAAAAGGCTCCCTGGAGTGGCTAGACTCACATGCTTTCTTCTCCTAAGAAAAACAGGGCACAGACTTGTTTTCACCATCTCTGTATCCTAGTCCTTCCTTGCTCCAGACTGGGCAGAAGGGTCCAAGGTTCAGGAACCAGCTGATGGAAGAAAACAGCAGTACTGAAGGTCCTGCAGACTGTAGCTGGGATCTGATCTCCGAAGCAGTTCTTACTTTTGGATACTCAGCTGATCCAGCAGGTTATTCCCAGTCTCCCGTTGGAGATAGAGGAGATGCTGCACCACTTCAGAGCACATATCTGAAGGTGCTTGTGGCTGGTCTGTCTTGCAGCCATACAGCTCCTAGGCTTTGTTCTGTGCACAGCAAAAGTGCTGGTCTTGTCAGGGAGGAGAAAAATTGCTGCCTCATCCTGTTTTTTCTTTGGGATGTGTTTTAGGATATGTAAGGTTTGGCTGGGAGGCATGTGAGGTGACAGTGAAGCACAAAGCTGGCTTTGCTTTGTGGAGGGAGCACTAGGTCATGGATGCTGCTGTGGGGCTCAGAGAGACTATTTTTGAGGTCTTGAGAAGGGAGAAACTCCAAGATCAGACCTTCCCCAGACAAGCTAGAGCACTGGAGCATTGTTATCTGGTGGAAATGAAGGTGGGATGTCCTACCTGCCGCTAGCTCATGTTGCAGCACAGCCAGGTTTGGATGCCTTGGAGCTGCTGAGAAAATGGGCAAAAATATCACTTTTGCAGCTTTGAAAGAGTTTCTGCCTGGTCTTTACCTGCCTTCCCAGGCTCTGCTGGAAGGTTTGAGGCTGAGCTGCAGACAGGCATAATGGGAAGGCAGAGGTGCCCCATGTCACCTCCAGACTGTGTCTCTGCTCCGTTTTGAGCACTGCTGAGCAGCTGTAGTGGCAACACGTGGGGCATGGCTGTATTTTCACGCCGGGTACTCCCTGCCTTCGAACAAACACACCTTTGTTTTGGAGCACATTGGCTCAGCTGGATCCCTTTTTTTTTTCCCTTTGCCCAGATCATCTTCCCTGCAGCTGAGGGGAAACATGATGCCATGGTGAACACTTGTGCTCGGGGAACTGCCTGCTTCAAAGCCTGGCTTGGGGTTACAAATATACCAAGGGGTGGGTGAACACACAGCTCCAGCGGGAAGAGGACACCAGGTTCTGGTCAGGATGACCTTGTATTTCATTTTCCTTTTTCATGGGCTCTGTGTGTTCCCTTAGATGCTAAATCCAAACCTGGGGAAGCTGCCCTGTGTGTATCTCTTGTGTGTCATAGGGAGAGGCAGGATAGAAACAGACCAGCAGCTTTTCCATCAGCTTTCCTGGGCTTTGGCAGCTTAATTGCATCTTTAATTGGCTGCTCCATGCTCCGCTGAGTGTCCGTAGAAGCAGACAACATCCATAAATCAAACTGCTCAGGTTTCCTGTGGTTATCTGATGGAAATAGTGGGTGGGGAATAGCCTTGGGGTGCTTGTGTGTGCTGGCTTCCCTTCTTACCAGTTAGGCATGGCCTTTCCAAAGGAGAAATTAAGGGAGAGAGCTCCCCTTGTAGCAAAGTCACTTTTGAAATGCTCTCTCCAAACATTTGCTTTGAGCGCTGTCCTGCTAAATAAACCATCTCCCCTGGGGTTTCACTGTGGGAAAAGCAATCTTTACCTGCTCTTGTGTTTGGAAGGGATATTTCCCTGAGCTGGGAGCTGCTCCTTTCCCTGCCAAGAGTCTCAGACCTGCACAGTCCTTAAGCCCAGAGCTCTGCTGTGGTTTGACCAGTACTTTAGGCTAGCCCTGGGGCACATTGTGTATGACACTTATACCAAGTGGCTCCTGCTCAGGGAAAATCACATCACTGAGTGTAAACCAGTGTCTGTGCCATGGCCTGAGTGTGTGTGTCTGCCACTACATGCACACGGTGCTCGGGGCATCTGTGGCTTGTGGGGTTGGGTTACAGGCTCTTCAACTCACCAGCAATCTGGTGGTTTTGGGATGAGTGTACATGCCATATCTTAAGAGATGGGATTGGCTCAATTTAGAGCCTCAGGCACTCCTTCTAACAGCTACTAAAGCTGAATAGCTCTGGAATGAATTCCCAAAAATCCCATTTTAACCCCAGGTGCTGCGTCCAGGGCTGTGACCACCATAAAATGCTTTCCCTTAGGCTGGAGAGAGATAAGACTGGGCTGGCTCTGCCTGAACCAAACAAATGTGGTTATATGGGGCTTGAAAATCCTTCCATGCCACTGCCCTCATCTTCTCAGTGCTGTGTCTATGTTTTTGGTGTCTGCTGTCTCACCAAGGCTCTGGCAGCAGGGCCCTGGCAGCTCTAATTTGCTCTCCTCTTGCCTCCCCAGGTACAAAAGGTCTGGAGTGCTCACCCTCCACCCCCACCATGAACTCCTACTTCTACAAGTTCATGATCAACCTGCTCAAGCGCTTCAGCAGTGAACGGAAACTCCTGGAAACCAGAGGAGCCTTCATCATCAGGTCAGAGCACCCCACCTCACTGAAGCCCCTGAGCAGCCCTGGGATGGGTGGGATGGGGATGGCAGGGTCAAGCAGCCCAAGTACTACATTGGCTCAGAGCCAAAGCCATTTCCTCAAGCTTCCCTCACTCTCCAGCAAATGGTTTTGGAGCAAACAAGATTTGCCTTTCGCATGTCAAGGCACCATATTTCTCTCTCCCATCCCCGGAGGCAAAGTGGCTCCTTATTAAACAGTGTTGTCAGAGCCTGTTTCGTTAAGAAACAATCAGACCAGCCGGAGCACGAAGACAGGCTTGCACTCAGAGTGCCAAGCTGAGTGAATCCCTCCAGCCAGCTTGGCGAGGTGCTCGCCCATCCAAAGCCATGTGTTTCAATGCATAGAGTTGGTAGATTTTCCTTCAGCTTTTTAAGGAGCTGTGACAGAGGCTGGAGAGCCAAATGTTGTGGAGACTGGAATGCCAAGTGTCGTGGCAGCTGGCAGGGAGTCATCTTTATTGCAATAAAATCTGATGCAAGGGATATCCGTTCCTCAGCTCGCTGGGAAATAACAGGGTTAATGGTCAAGACGAGATGGAGAAATCACTGTGAAGGTTGGGGGAAGCAGCTGGCAGGACCCTGGGTTTTCCTCCCTTGCTTTCAGAGATGTGGCATCAAAATGAACAGGGGGAGAGCATGAGACACAAGCCATCCTTCTGTGGGAGAAGAGAGCCACCTCTCCAAAGGCACAGGGTTATGCCAGGTCTTGAAGGGGGAAAATACAGCATGCAAAGCTCCCAAAATTTGTGAGGTTGAGCTGGGTGTGGAGTTGTATTTGCTTGGGCAGCAATTTTTGCCCAAGTCTGGATTCATCCCAGAGACAATATCCCACTCACAGTGTCCACTCTTCTCCCTGGTCAGCACAGCCCCTAGGATAAGCCACCCTTGCAGGGAAGCGGCCTCATGCTGTTAGGGAAGCTGGGTGACCAGAGTGGCAGTGAGCCTGGGCAGGGTCCCATTTAAAAGCTCTCCTGTGCCATGGCCCCCTCCAACTTATTCCCTCTGGCTCTGGCAGCAGAAGCCTTGGCTGGCAGGCCCAGCTTTCCCAGCAGCCAGCCAGAGGTGCAGTGGGACTGGCTCACAGCAGCTCAGCAAGCCAAGGCTTTTTACAGTGACTCATGCCCCAAAAAATCTGGTAAAGAAAAAAAAAAAAAAAAAAAAATTAAAAAATAGATGACTCTGTCCTTTGTCAAGTCACGTTGCTCATACGGCGTAGGTGCAGGACTGGAGCCAAAGTGGTGGTTCTGGGAGGGTGAGCCATGCCCTCAGGTACCAGTGATTAACTCTGGAACCTACTGATGGTGGGTAAAAAACCAGTGTAAACTACATCTCTGCTCCTTCCAGAAAAAGCAAGATGAGAAAAGAGGAGAAAAACTTTTACAGGACTCTCTGGCAAAGATTGATCTCTTGCCGGAGAGACCCAGTGAACGTGGGAGCCTCATGGAGCTATTTTTAGTCTCTTTTCAAATCGAAGCCGTATGCGCGTTCCCACGTTACATCCCTCCCCTGTCCACAAGCCAACTCAGCTGTTTAGCACAGCAGGGTGAGAAGCCAGCCTCATGTTTGACTTAAGAGATGCTGGTGATGTTTCATCCTGAGCTGGAGAGCACAAGGGGGATGCTTGAGAGACTGGGACAGCATCTGCTAAAGTGTGGTCCAGGACCACTGCTGCCTCTTTCCCAGGCTGGCCTGGGAACACTGAAACAGAGAAGGAAAATAGACCTGTTACGTTTAGACAATGATTTCCAGCTGAAGGATTAGTGTTCACAGGAAAGGGAAATGGGGAACAGGGGTTTTATTCAAGTACAGCACAGCAGTTTTCCCTGTCACGTTGCTGGTGGGCAAATTCAAAGGTCCGTGAGGTCACATAGGGGGTCTGTGACTAAAGGTAGTTCATATCTAATCCAACTCAAGTTTGTTCATGCTTGGTTGCTGACTTTGAAAGGACTTTAGTCACTCTCCTGATATGTCCTTGGAGTCCCAGAGACAGAGGTTATGGTACATTGCGTGCTTGAGGATGGAAGTGGAGTTTGACCAGTGATTTCTGCAGGAGGTGGGACCAACTATTGCTCTGTAAGGACTTGTGGTCCCCAATACATATAGAACTGCTCCAGAGCCTCCCTGATGCTGGGAGATGGGTGGGAGAAGTACCTGCAGCCCTCACTGGCAGAATTCACCCTCCAAACCTGGCTCCAGCAGAGATAGGGGCTGTGGTGGGTGGTCTCACCATCAGTAACCCAGTCCCAAGGTAGATATCTCGAGATGCATTGCCAGAGAAGACAGGGTGGAACTAAGTGGAAACAAACTTCCTTCAAAATAACAGGGAAACAGCTCCAAAAACTTCTGTCATTCATAAGGAAGTATACAGAAAATTTCTTCTCCATTGCCTGTGACCTTCAGGCTGGGAGATAACCCAACACTGGCACATGGTCCCTCTGCCAGCACTGTTCGTGCATCAAAGAGATGGATCGGTCTGCTGCCTTCCAAGTGGGATCCAGTGCCCATCAAACCATGGTGTGATGCCTCATCTGTACCAAGGGTTTAGGATTAGCATCCCCTCAACCTAAGAGGACCTCACAGAGAGAAAGCCTATGGCTGTGGTGGAGTTCACATGCCAAGCTGAGCCCCAACAGGAGTTGGACTTTATGATCCTTGTGGGTCTCTTTCAACTCCCTGTCATCTATGATCTGTGAGAAAGGAAGAGCAACATCCAGGAGAAGGCTCTTCTAAGTTGTTCATATGCCTCATGAATGTCTGGGCAAAGGATTTGCCAAGGGGATTCCAATGGTACAAATCCCACAGAGTCTCGTGCTGTCCTATCCCTCTGCCCTGGAGGAAGGAGGGAAACCTGCTCCCATGATCTCTTCCAAATTTTTTTTTTTTTTGTCTTGGCATCAGTTTTCTGCATTGCAGCTGACAAGGTTCCTTTGGGGGTCAGTTCTCTCTTACTGTCACTTGTGAACTTCTGTAGCTGGAAGCCAGTAAATTAGTCTGCCTTCAAAACTAAGAATACCAAGTGCTGCCTTCTCCTCTCAAGCAAGGCATATTTGCATTCAAAGGTTGCTCCCAAAATGTTGTCAGAGGCAGGAGCATCAGTGTTACCTCCCACCTTGATAAACAGATCTGAGGCCTTCCACCCTTCTCACTAATTGCCCTGGCTGGCACGTGGCCGTCCTGGATTCACCAGAGCCCTTAAGCAAGAAGCAAATATTCCCATTCAGCTGCTGACCTCTTGGAGCAGCAAAAAAATGCGGAGGAGCTTCCAAAGCATCACATGGCTCTTTGGAGCAGCACGGCTGTCCTCCAGGCAGGAGCCCTGTGGAGGGAAAGCTGCTTGGCTGGTCAGGAGGCAGGCAGCAGAGCGGCACCGAGCTTTTCAGCTCACACTGAGATTTACAGGCTGGATTTAATGCCTCTTGGTTGGTACCAGCGCTGTGGGATGGGGGGATTAAGGGAGAGGTTAAGCTCTACTGCGTGGACATCAGTGTTGCTGCTTAGAGCACTGTGTGAGGATAGGGCTGGCTGTCCTTGCTAGGACCTGTTTTTTCCCCTCTTGTACCTCCCCAGGGCTGGTTGTGTGTCCCCAGGGTCAGTCTGAGCTCCAGGAGCCGGTTCAGCTGGCTAAGTCAAGCCTAGCACCAAAGCAGCCAGTTTTTTTCTGCTCTCTGAGATGGAACAGCTCAGACATTCATGGCTGATGTACCTTGCCCCAGCAAATGAACCCTTCAGGGTATGGGATGTGCTTGAGTGGCTGGAGACATCCCTGTGCATGTCGTGTGTGGATGCTTTGAAGTGCAGGGCTTAACTTTGAAGCCCATCAAGGCCATTTTCTCAAAGAGCAGTGGCACCCTGAGGCAGAGAGGATGCCTGAGTCAGCACTGTGCTCCCCAGGCGGGCCTGCACGAAGGGGTTGTCTCAGCTTGTTTTATAGAGCTGTTAAACAAACCTCCCCACAGCCTGGCACCTTCTCACAGGGTGTTTTCTGAGGTTAAGTGGCTTGGAAGAGGCCCTGGCATGACTTTTCAACCACCTCCCATGTGATGCACCTGGTGGGACTTGTCCATTTGACTGGAGATGGTCCTTGGCCTTTCGACGTGTTCTTGAACCCTATGGGGGCTGGCCAGGGGGTCTGGCTGATTCTCCATCCACTATGGAAAACATAGGCTGGAGCACATAAGGTTGTTCAGCCAATTTATGGCATTAGCTGGAGAGCTGGAAAATCCCAAGTCTCGTGATGAGGCCACAGATTTATAGTTCCAGCAGACGGGAAAAGTTCACCTGGCTGGAAATTCTGACTGTTCTTGAGATCTCAAAGCCTTGCTGGGCTGAGGCCAGTGGAGAGCTGGATAACAGAGGGCAGAGCTGAGAACAAACACTGGCAGGTCACACTGGGTGCATGAAGGGCTGTGCATAATGTCCTTGGGGCTGGGGTGGCCAGTCCCTCTTTTTGGGCATGACAGGGTCTCCTGCCTCTGAGAGGCTGGGGCTGATTATACAGCACCAGTTTCTCCACAAAAAGTAGTGAAAAAGACACAAAGTGAGTTTGAACCTGCTAACCAGGATGAGGAATCAGAGAGGAGGGGAGCAGAGGGCTGGAGGAGTGTGGAGCACAGACATGCATCTGATGCTCTGGGCACACCAGCAGTGAGGTGCATGTTAAATCACTGCTGACTGGCCCTGCCTGGCATTCCCGGGGCTGTGCTCTCCATCGGGAAGGGAAGGGAAGGGAAGGGAAGGGAAGGGAAGGGAAGGGAAGGGAAGGGAAGGGAAGGGAAGGGAAGGGCTGCCAACATCCCAGTGAGCATGGCTGTTGGGAGGGAGTGAGATGGGGGTTTAGCCGCAGGTTTGAATAGCAAGGGATGTACTGAGTATCCTGTACAGAGCCAGTGGGTGTTTGTTTTGGTAATAAGGGGGTGCCACAACCACAGGATGCCTCTATACTGCAGTGAGCCAGTGTCCCCCCAGCCCCATCCTGTCTCCCACCTCATCCCTAACCTTGTCCTTTCCTCCTGCTGTGCTGTCCTCACTTCCCAGCCCCTCACTGGAAGAGGCTTGGGAGATGGGGCTGACCAAAACCCTCCTCTTCTCCCAGGCCTGGATGTTCTTGAGCTCCTCTGGATGCACATTTTCTTTGGCCAAACACCCCAACACCTCTTGATGATCTGGACACACTCAGTGCTGGGATGCAGGACCCACTCATGCTCCTTCCTATGGATGTGCTGATGCCACTGTGCCCCCTCCAGCTCCCATTGCCAAACCCATGCCCTGAAAATCCCTCTACAAGTGAATCAGGGCTGGAGGGGGGACACGTGTCACCTCTTCCTCTCTCCCACCCTCCGTGCCACTGCAATGCAGAACAAAACCTGCGTTTGTTTTTGCAGGAACCGTTTGGCTTGTACTCAGCAAAGTGCAAAAAAAAAAGAAGGGGAAAAAAAATGGAGCCTCTTTGATAAACTGTGATATGAACTCGGGTAAAATCCAAACAGCTGTGAGTGCTACAAGGGAAGCTTCTGTGTTGGGAGGCAGCGAGCCTGCGAAAATCCACTGCTCTGCCTGCCAGGATGCTCGCTGGCCGCCTGCCCTCCGGCTTTAATGAACTGTGCACTCGCCATCCCCCTCCTCGTGCCTTGCCGAGAGGAAGAACCGGAGAAAGCTTTTTAGTTTGCTTTGTTGTTTTTTTTTTTTTTGTGTCCATTTGCAAAGAGGGACTCCCTCCTGGCCAAGGCCCTGGCCAGGCACAGGGTGATGGAGCAGGGTGGTGAACATGCCCAGTTCTTCTCTCTCATCTCCAGCCCATTCTTTTATGCCTCACTTTAACACTCCCTGCTCCCCAAAACCTTCTCTCCCCAGCTTGCCATGTAAAACCCCATGCCTGGAGATCTGGAACAGTGCTACAGTGATGTAAACAGGCCCTGCTTTCCTGCATTCTCCCTCTGCTCTAGGCTTGCACTGTGAATGCCCTCTGGGCTCTCCTCATGCTCCTGTGGGATTTTGGAAGGAAGCCAGCAACCCCTCTGTACCTCCAAAAGCCTCAGCTCTTGAATTGCCTCTTACATCACACAGTGGGCTCCACAAGCCCACAGGAGCATATGATTATTGAGGTTTTAGTTCAGTGAGGCTCTGGGGCATCATTCTGGACTCTCTGATACCCTCCCAGCCCCATGAAGTAGGAGTCAGAGGGGGAAATCCCAGTTTCCCCCAGGGTAGAGGTTAGCTCTGGAGTCACAATGCACCAGCAGTCACCAACAGTGTGACCTTCACAAGGGAGGAGCCTGGTTGCCCTGTCAAAGGATTAGCCCTGCTGGGAGAGCAGGAGCTGGGCCAGCCCTGGCCAGCTCCCCTCTGGGGCTCTATCCCCAGGGAAGGACAGGAGATGCCCCCACTGAGCTGCAGGGGCTGGATGAGCTGGCGTGCACCAGGTCCTGGAAATGAATTTGCTGTGCTAACACACCAAAGCTGCTCCAGGACCAGCCGTACTTGGAGTTGCTTGGAAGGATTTGATGGGTTTTCCTGTAGAAAAATGGGAACCACATGTGAGCAGCAGTGCTGGCGTGGGCTGGGACTAATTTGGGTCAGTGAGAGGGTGGAGGGGAGGAAGGGGAAATGCGCGTAGGAGAGGAAAATCCTCACAAAATAGCCAAGTTCCTTCAAAGGGCAGGTCCCCAGGTAGGGATATCTGCTTCCTCCCAGCACTTTCCCTAGGATCACAGCAGGAATGCTGTGGAAAAGCAGGAAAAGAAGGAGGGAGCTGGGAGAAGGCAGACTGGACAGTGGGGAGAGGAGCCCACAGCTTCCCTGCTTGCTAACTGCAGCTTCCAAAGTGTCCCAAATTTTCTTTGCCCGGCTGATGGAGTGAGGACCCTCATCATGGGGAAGCTACTTAACCTGTCTGATCCTGTTTTTTGGGGCTCGGGTGTTCTGATGGTGCTTCCTTTTCTGGTTCTGCAGCTGTGACAACTCAGTTTATTCATCTTTGTGGAGGGAAGAGCCAGGACAGGAAATCAGGCTGAATATCAGTGTTTTCCCCCAACTTGTCTTCCAGGGGATCTTGCTCAGTTATGCCCCAGGCACAGGGCACACTCAGTTAAAAACTGAAAAGAGCTCACCTCAGCCACTCTGCTCCCAGGATGGGATGTCCTCAGATAAGGTATCTCTGGATGAGACATCTTTAACTCCCCACTGAAAGCACAGAGCTGTACAAAAGCCACCATGATTGGAGTTCCTGCCATTCAGTGCTCTTTCCCTCTGGGCATGAGCTGCTCCTTGTGTTCAGCTGCACCTGGAGCTGGTCCCCTCATAGCACTGGGTGCTCTTTTGGGGTCCTGGCAGGGCAAGGAACATCCATCTGCTCTCCTATCATGCATCTGTGGGCCTTGGAGAGTTTGAGGGAGCAAGGTTCCTCAGGCTGCATCCCTCCTTGGGATCCCTCCAGGAATCCTGGCTCAGAAGGCAGGGCAGGCATTGTGATCCAATGTAATGCTGAGAGGCAGCGGGCATCAAGGCAAGCCTGGCACTAAAGCTGAAATTGCATCTGGGGTGTCTAAACCATGGCATAAACGGGGCATTTTTTAAGTTGACACTTGAGTAGGACGTGCAGCAGGGCTCACTAAGTTACAGGCACCTCCTTCCCTGAGCTCCAGGATGTGCTCAAGTTATTGGCAGAAGAGACAAGGCAGCTTGACCTCCCATCCCAGGGTACACTTATCCCTGAGCCATGGGACGCTGCCACCTCTTCCCAGTCCCTTTTTTCCTTCCTTCTGGAAAGCTTCACCCTCAAACACAGAATATATTCCTGCCATAGGCTAACCCTGCTTCCAGAGGTCTAGAGATAGCCAGTAAGACCATTGTGGGTACAAATGGCGCAAATTTGCGTTCCCTGCATGGGGATCCAAAGGCTCATCCACCTCTAGGACAGCAACCTGCTCCTTGGCCATGCTTTTAGGGACAAAAGCACTTTTATTTCTTCATCTTAAAGCAAAGTGATGGGGAGGGGTGAGCAAGGACCACAGCTCCCATGTCTGTACAAGCTGTGCACGCCCTGAGCAGGATCAGCCTCTCCCAGCTCCTGTTGCCACAGCTTTGTACACACTCCTTTAACCTATTTTATTTGCAGTGATGAGAAATTATAGGGGGAGAAATAAGGCGCTTGTCAGTTTTCTTGAAAATTAGGCCACAGCTGTCAGCCTGAAAGGGAAGCGGACGTCTCGAAGGAAGGATCTGCTGCTGCTTTACAGTTCTCCCCCACTCCCAAGCCAGCCCCTACCCTTCCTCCCCTTCCAAACAGAGCTTGCCTGAAAACACCAGTGCCCAGTGTAAGTGCCCCTCTGGGAACAGGATCTGGAGGGCTCCGTTGAACATGAACTGTTCCTCTCAGCTGGGATAGTGGCTGGAGCCAGGCACGTGCTCTAATGCTGCTGCTGGTGCCTCCTGCCTGGGGCTTGAAGCCCCAAGAGCCCAGGGCAAGACTTGCATTTGCCATCTGTTTTGCCATCGAGTTACTGGCAAGTTTAAATTTGGAAAAGAAGTGCTTTGGGTGTGTAACTTTTTTCTTTCCTGGAAGGTTTGGAAGAGGTGGTTTGCCTGTTTTTCAAGTGAGCCTTTTGTAGATGCTCAAATGTTCCTACAGGATTTTGTAAGCTTTGCAGGTCATCAGTGACTCATTAGTGCAGGTGCTCAAGGCCAGGTTGGATGGGGCTTGGACCAATCTGGTCTAGTGAAAGGTGTCCCTGCCCATGGCAGGGGGGGTTGCAGTGAGATGGTTTTTAAGGTCCCTTCCAAGCCAAACCATTCTAGAATTCTATGGGCAGGATAACTTTATCCATAAGTCACTATAAAGTTTCCTCAGGGAAACTCCTAGCACACACCAGCTTGAGCAGCTGGAGACTGGTGCTGGGTCTCTGTCTAGTGGGATTCACCTTGGTGGAGCTGTCACAGTCATCAGTGTTATGCTGAAAGTTGGTCCATACCTTGGGGTGAGTGGACCATCAGGTTTCCAAATTCAGTTGTCTTTTTGCTTCTGGCCCATTCCAAAGGATATTACTCTTCCTTCTTGCTACAGCCCTGTTTCCCTCTCCTGTTTGATACCCACAGAGCTGTGGGTATCTCACTGATCATAAAAATGTCCAGAGGTGTTGGATATCTTCTTTGAGAACTCAAGGTGATCTTGTTGAAGGGCACTGTTCTCCAGGCATGTCCAAGGTGGGAACAAGGCTGGATTCATCACAGGTCAGGGTGGATGTGCCCAGTTTCAGGCTGGACTATCAGCTTTAGTGGGCAGCAGTGAAGCCATCCTGCCAGCCAGGACAGGAACCTCCCGGTGCCCTGATACCCAGGGGGAGCATCAGGAGGAGCTGAAGCTGCGGGCTGAAGCTCTGCAGGATCAAGATGCTGTTTCACCAGTTGAAGCTGGCCTGAAATCCCAGTGTGCATTTGTGCTGTGTTCCTCTCAGGCATGAGTGGTGGTTGCTCTGGGGATCCCCGGGGATCCCTGGGGAGCGCCTTACGCTGAGGCAGCCGCAGCCCAGCGCTGAGCTGGCACCACGGCTCCTTCGGCAGTTGTCACACTGACGGCTGCTGCCAAGCAGACGCTCCGTGGGAGGGTTTTCTTGTTTGCAGTGAAACACTCTGCACCTTTCCCTTTTCAAGCAAAGGCATTGCAGGACTTGTGTCCTCTGGCTTTCTGAGATCTGCACATCTCCTTCCCAGGATATGCACATCTCTGATCTGCAACTTTCACCGGGGGAGTTTCCCCAGGGAGCTTGATAACAATTCCAAGAAACCAAAGCTGATGAGGGTCCTTCTCTTCCCCAGGCCTGCCTCCTGCAGAAGGAGCTCCCCTGCTCCTAAACATCACAAACCCTTCAAAATCCCTTACATAAAATGCTATGAATTTTGTAAAGCAGGAGCTGCTGGAGTTGCCATGGTTTCCCTTGCCCAGAGGAGCAGCTCTGGAGCCTGGATTCAGAAAAAGGGGGGATTAAAATGGAGGACTGGGATTTTCTTTGCTGATATGGAGGGAAGGGATAGGACAATGACATCCTTCTGCCTTCCCCACTTGCTCTCTTCTCCTTCTCTTCTTCCCATCCTAATTTTATCTATGCTTCCTCTGCAAATTCCTAAAGGATCCCAGCTGCTGGGCCAGGCTGGGGATGCTGCTTTTCCTGGCAGGAGAATTTCAGGGAGTGGGTATCACAGAGGCTGTGGATTCCCTGGTTAGGTGGGTTAAGCCAGGGCATCTGCTGGGGAGCCTGGGGTGTGGAGGAAGGGTGGGGGAAAGCCTTTGGGAGGAGAGAGGAAGGGAGCAGAGGAAGAGGAGGGTTGGGAGGAAGTATGGAGGGGCTCTGCCCTCCTCACAGCTATGGAAGTTGTTTTGAGACCCATGAGCAGAAAATTGGAGCAGAACCCCTCAGAGCATTACTCCCAGGTCTCAGCCAGCTCATTCCACAGCTCAGAGTCTGTCCCAGTTGCTGGAAGTGGGACGAGACATGATCCTTTCCCTGCTGGGGCCCCGTGTCTATTAGCCCAGAGCTAATAAAACGAATCACTGGTGCTTAATGAAGAAGCACCTGCTTAATTGAACACAGCGGGATGGTGCTCAGCATGGCCAGGCAATGGGACGGGACCAGTGTTTCCCCCCAGGCACCCCACAGATCCCAGAGGAGCTGATGGTTCTGCAGTGAGACTGGATCTCCTCTTTTTTTTTTCAGATTTTAGGGAAAAACAAATGTTCACCCTCTTTGAGCAAGCATTGCTCTGGCCTGAGCCTCCACTCCTCTGTTCCTGCATGGTGGCTCGGGGCAGGGGACGGGGCTGAAGTGGTTAAGGGGACGAGCAGGCAGGATGGGAACTCTGACAGCTCCCTGAAATGATGATGTTTAGATTAGCCGGTTTCCAGGCATCGAGTTGTCAAAGCAAGAGGGCTGGGAGGGACGCCGGGGCTTGTCCTTAATTGGAGATGTGGCTCTAAAGCCACCCCATCTTGCCAACATCCTCTGGGCTCCAGCATGCTGCCCTGCAGCAGCTCCCTGCCCCTGTATGATCCCTGTTCTGCTTGTTCCCATACCTCATCCCACCCCACCGACCATTTGCATGATGGGAATTCATTGTGATTGAATTTGATTTGGGAATTCATTGTGATTGGCAATTTGGGTGGCTGCTACATCAGAGGCACAGTGGGACCCCAGGGTGACATGGCCATGCAAATCTTGTGGTGACCCTCTGTGGTTCTTCCCTTGACCAGCCTTGTGTTGTCAAGGGGTCCTTTAGGCACGGGGGTGGGCAGGGTCCTGTGACTGCAGCAGGGGCTGGAGGTGACCTGCTGGGTCCCTTGGGAGGTGTCTCCCACCGTCACGCTGCAGGTGGATGCTGCTTCCCATCTGCCTGCAGCCACATTCCTTGGCTCCATCAGAAAGGCTTGAATAACCCTTTTAATTTAAGAAGTTAAATTTTAATGGCCTGAACACCACATTTCATTATCACCACGTGCCTGCGCTGCTGGCTGTGTAATATAACCAATATGTGCCATGATGCTCTGCAGCTCCTGCCTCCCTGGGGACACTTCTTGTCCTCTTTCTCCATGCCAGGAGATCCTTGGGGACTCTCTGGGTCCCCATGGGTGAGAGGATACACATCACCCACAGAGATGCAGGGAGAGCTCTAGGGAGAGGCATCTTGCTGGAATGATGCTTCAGGGGGATTAGCCAATTCCTTCCATCATCACATCATGTATATATGGGGAGATATATATATTTAAGTGGTCTGTGTTTATATATACACATATTTATAGGATGTATATATTCAGAATATATTTATGGTGTGTACATACAAGGGCTATTGCTCCCACTCTCTGTCCCCTCTGCCCTGTTCCCTTCCACAACCGCTCCACTAGCATCTCAGTTGAAGCCACCTGTCCTGTGTTTAGCCCCTTTCCCTGCCTCCTCCCAGCCAGCCTGGCATTCCCCTCATGCCATCAGAGCCTCCCAGGGAATGGGCTCCTGGGGACTCTCCCAGCCCACCAGCAGCCACCTGGTGCTGGCAGTTGGCCTCAGCTGCTGGCTCCTGTCACGAGGCCAGCAGCTGCAGGACCAGCCAGTTGTCCCCTCCTTTGGGGTCTGCTTTTGGGATATGCCAACCAAGGGACTTTATGGAGGGGAGTTTGAGGTCTTTGCCAGTGCTGTAGGAGGATGCTGTGCACTGACAAACTCATTTTGCTGGTGGATCCCACAGAACCTGGGGACAGCTGGAGGGGCAGTGCCCAAGTGGGACCTCATCCCCATGAGGTGACACATCCTTGAAGCTGAGGGACAGTCTCAACACAGCTACTTCTCCAACACCCCAACAGTTTCCAGTTCTCCAATGCCACTGAAAGGAGAGGGGAGAATCCCAACCCTTCCCCACTAATCAAAACCAGGCCTGAAATTAAAAAGCAGCTCACATTCAGACCCCTGCTCACTGCGAGCACAGCACTCACCAGCCAAATGGCAGAGCTCCTATTTATGGAAAGGGAGGAGACGACTTTTCCGTGGAGGACTGGTAGAGAGGGAGCCTGAAAGGCATCTTTTTTCTAATGGGGGAGCCTTGGAGATCACTGAGTTGCCCTCAGTGCTTCCTGCCACTGTTTTTCTTGTTTAAGCTCTTGATATAGTCTTCTTGCTTGGAAGGTGTAAAACACCGGCTCCCCACCTGCCATGAGCATTGCAGCGAGTCCCACCTGTACTGGCACACCAACCATTTCACTGTTCAGATTAAAACTATCCCAGTGTTTGTCCCTGGAAAACCCATTCCTTCTCTGGGCACATTAAACCATCCCACTTCATGGTTCAAGTGCCCAGCACAGCTGCTGGAGGAAGCTTGGCAGGGATGGGGCATCCAGTTATCACCCCTTGCTGGAGAAGGGTAGCATGGAGCCACCTTATCCCTGGGTTGGGGTTGGTCCTGCCCAGGCTGGGCTTGCTTTGCTGCAGCTGGCAGTGACTGGATCCTGCCTGCAATGCTGAGCTATTGATTTGCTTTTGGCTCCATCAGGCTGGACTAAAAGCCTCTGCCTTCCCCTTTCCTCCCTCCGTGCCTCACTTTCCCACCGCTCTCCCTCCTCCAGCCAGCCCGCGTCCAAGCAGCGAGAAATCAGGGAAGCATTTTCATCCCCATGAATGCAGCCGGTTACGTAAGAATAATTGGGATAAATGAGCTTATTTATCACAGCCCGTTCCATTTTAGCGGGGTCCAGGGCGATCGCCGGGTTGGGTTACATAAAATCCCGCACAGAGCATCTCATTGTCCGGCAGCAGCCACGCGGGATGCGGGAGCTGCCGATGGAGAGCAGCCAGGGCTGGGTGAGGAGGGAAGGGATTATTTGGAATGAAGATGGGGGGCTTTCTTCCTCCCCCTGTTGAGGAGGGAAGATCTGTTTCTTCATTCTCCTCCTGCGTCCCTAAACCACCAGGCTTTAGGATATGGTCTTTGGAGCCTAACTATAGCCAAATAGTCTTCCTCTGGTGTGTCCTCACAGGAAGAGGGGCTGGAAACTCGCATCCTTCCTTCTTCTTACCCCAGGAGGTGAAAACATGACTTTCAGGCAGGGTAGGTTCAGATGTACCTCCTACCTCCTGCCCAAACCAGGCAGCTAGTGAACACCTCCCACCCAAGCAGCCCAAGCAGTTGCTCCTTGTTTTGCCTCTTAATCCTCTCAGAGATGCCTCCAGGGGGAAATCTGAATCCAGCCAATGTTATCTGGTTTAACTGTGTTTGGTAGGAGCTGGGGGAAAGAGGAGTTGCTCTGGGGGATGCCTTGGTGCCAGGGTTCCCTCTCAGCCCATAGGGAAATGTGGTGAGCCAGGGAGTATCACAGTTTCAGGAGAAGCTGGGATGCCAGGGAGCCAAGTGGGCTTCCCTGTGTCTCTCCAATCTCCACATTGGGGATCTGAGCTGGCGCTGGGCACCATTTCAGGTGTCCTCAGACAAACTGCCCAGGAAGGCAAGAGCCTGGAGAAAAACAGGAAATCCCCAAATCCAAACAAATGTGGGAGAAAAAAAATCTGATTTTTTTTTGTTTGTTTCTGGACTAAAAAATGTTAAAAATCTTGGGAATGCCTCGAGGTTTGTTAAGCAGGACATTCCTGCTGTGACCCAGCCAGGCAGATCAGCGTGGGCTGCAGTGCTGGCTGCACTGTTTTGGGGAGAGCACTGCTGGCAGGATATCCAGTGGAGCAGAGACGTCTTCCAGCTTCACCAGCTGGATCTCTGCAGCCACTCAGCTCTGGATCTCATGGCAGCTAGGGCATGGAGGAGTTCAAAGAGCAGCCTCTGGCTCCAGGGCTGCTGGGTTGCACAATGCCAGGATGAATTGCTTGGCCCCACTAGCTGCACACACTGGGATGTTCCCCAGTGTCAGTGGGATACTGGTCTGACTGGGCCATCACATGCTGTCTGCAGTGGTGCTGCTGCACACTCACTACCCTGGTCAGGCTGGAAAGTGACACCCAAACCTCCTCCCAAGGGAGGTCTTGGGAAGGCTTGAGGTGGCACGAGCCATAGTAGTGGGTGCCAGCAAGGTCCCAAAGCAATATGACCAGGGGAATCCAAAGTAGTGTGACCAGGGACATGTCTTAGCCTGGCTATGTTTTTTTTGTTCTTGTTCTGGTGTGAATAACTGCATCCTCCAAATGCAGAGCCTGGTATTGCCCCACAGCATCTCCCTTCTGGTGCCACCACATTCACCCAACCTCTGATGTACCCGGATCTCCTGCCTGGTCCTCTCTGGAGAAGTGGGCTCACATCAGAGTCTTGATTGTGCTCATTAACCATCCTTCCTCCTCGGTTTCTCTCCTCTGTGATATACAGGCAGCTTTGTCTACTTCTGAATGCAGAGAACATCTTTCACTCCATGGCAGATATACTGCTTCGGGAGGAGGACCTCAAATTCGCCTCCACCATGGTCCACACCCTCAATACTATCCTGCTGACATCCTCTGAGCTCTTCCAGCTGAGAAACCAACTAAAGGACCTGAAGACCCCGGTATGGGCAGCAGGAGCACGCTTACCAGCTGGAGGGGACATATTGGGGGTGGTGGGACCTGGCAGCCACCTGAGGGTGTGTCTTGCTGCTCAGTCCCTGCCTGGTAGGTCCCAGGGTTGGAGCTCAGGCAACTTCTTTATTCATCCACCCTTCAGGAGCTGAGGATGGGCTTGGAGGATGTGCCCAACTCTGCCCAACTCTTGTTTTTCTCCCTGGAATGGGAATGGGCTTACTGAGCCCTCAAGCAGCTTCTGCCTCCCTCCATCTGCCCCCTCACGGGCCATGGGACAGGTGACAGCAGGAGGAGAGTCCTGCAGTCCCTCAACTGTCCCTCCTAGGAACATGCTCACAGAATTTGCTGAGCAGCTGCCACCAGCACCAGTGATATCCAAGGAAGGAGAGGAGGAAGATTACTCCTCCTCATCCTGTGGTGGGCACAGCAGCCTTGAGGGCCACCTCATCATGCTGTCACCTCAAAGCCCACCTGGTCTCCCATCTCCTGAGGCTGAGACTCACACCAGTGCTCACTGGACTTGGTGGTTCCAGAAATATCCCTTTGTGTTTTGGTGTCTCTTGCCAGCCTGGCGGGTTGGTGTTGGGTACCTGGGGCTCTCTGTGCCATGTCTGTGCTGCCAGTGGTGACCAAACCCCAATGGTTCTCTCTTTCCCCAGGAAAGCCGAAACCTCTTCTGCTGCCTGTACCGGTCCTGGTGTCACAACCCTGTGACGACTGTGTCCCTCTGCTTCCTTACCCAGAACTATAAGCATGCCTACGACCTCATCCAGAAATTGTATCCTTTGGGGATTTTCTGCCAGGGTGGGGCCTGAGCTGGCCCTTGGTCCCTCTAGCAACCGAGGTCACCCCACAGGCCAGCCCAGCCTCCTGCCTGCAGCCCATCATTACCAGGGCAGGGCAGCCTGTGCTGGGTATGTGCCAGCTCCCTTCCCCTGGTGTCATCCCTTTCTTTGTGGTGAAAAGAGAGGAAGGCATGCACTGTCTGAGCCTTGACCTTCCCCTGACCAGGAGGGGAGGCTCCTCAACATCCTCTTCCTCCCAGGAAGATGAAGGTTTTGGCCTCCTGGCCTGGTGAGGAGCAGGCAGTGCCCAGCACAGCACAATCCCTGGTGAGCTCACCATCTGCCTATGGCAGAATGATTGTTTTCATGTGCCAGCAAACTCCAAGCCTCCCTGAGTAGTTTTCCAAACGAAGAAGCTCAATAACACGCTCAACTTCCCTTCCCAGTGTACACCGGCATTCCTTCTGGGAGACACACCATCCCTGTGGGCCAGGAGGGTAAAAGCAAGCATTCTCCCTTGAACACTCATCCTGCCTGCTCTCAGCTTTTTGGGCAGCCTGCCTCTTCCCCTATACCTGCCTGCTCATCTGTGTCCCTCCGTCATCCCTTGGCCGCCCTACAGACCTTTCAGCCCTGCCTGCGTGCAAGCCCTGCCCGCTCACAATCCCACAGGAGCTGTGGATGCAAGGAGGCTTTGGCAAAGCCGTGCTCTGCACCAGGCATCACCCGCGCCAGCCATCTGCTGCTGCCCGGCCACCTTTTTCCAAGGTAACAACATCCTTAACAGCCACATCCAGCGGGGATCTGGAGGTCACTGTGGATTTCCTCACCGAGGTGGACAAGCTGGTGCAGCTCATCGAGTGCCCCATATTCACGTGTAAGGAGGAAACCCCGGGTGGGGAAGGGGCGGTGCTCCCCCTCCCCGCGCCTCCATCGCGGGCGGCAGCCGCCGCACGATTAAATAGAGCAGAAGTTATGAGACTTCTTGCCGGGAGGTTTGCCCAGCGCTGGAGCTGCCCGCCGGGAGAAGGGCACGCTGGCAGCACGGGGGGGCAGCCTTGCCCCCCAGATATAGGTTAAAGGAGCGAGAGGCACTGGCATCCAACAAAAGGGATGGGGGAAGGGATGGGGGGAGGGAGGCTGGATCACACTGAGCATCTCCAGAGGTGCAGGAAGAGATGGGGAGAACTCTCTGTGCCACCCTCGGATGCACAAGGTGGCATTGTGGGTGCTGCTGGGGCCTTTAGCAAGAAAAAGGTGGGGTTTTTTTCCTAGAAATGAAGAATTAAGCCCTAAAAAACTAGCTGATGTTTTCTCCAGTATCCAGCAGTGTGAGTCCCCCATTGGGTCATGCAGCAGTGCCTGACCAGGGGCTGAGGGATGTGACACTGGAAGCCAGGATGGTGGCAGGGGATGTGGCGGGGGGACTTGTGGCTGTGGGGGGATTTCTCATGATGTCAATTTGCTGCCCCTGGGCTTCTCATTGAAGGTGTAGCAGGACACGGAGGTTGTTGGGAAATGTCCTGGGAAGGACTTTGTTGTGCACCTATATAGGTCCAGGGTGATATTGGGGAAGATTTAAGGGAAGAGGTTTAGAGCAGATGGGCAGTAGAGACCCTCAGTCATGCTCCCTCCTGCAGACCCTATCTTGTATCCCCAGGATGACTGTCCCAATGTGTGAGGCACCCACGTGTCTGTGTAGTTTTGCATGCCCCAAAATTACTCATTGAGGATTCCCCAGCCCACTCACCTTAGTCTGCACATCTCAGGGTAGGCAACAGATGTGTTTCCAATAACGTGGCATCCCTGGTGATGGCTCCCTTCACTGGGAGATACCAGAGGTACAAGTGACAACCAGGAGGTGAGATGCTGAGACACAGACCTGGCCCCATCTCCTGGGCTGCCCCTTCAGTTGTATTTAAAGCTTCAGAAGACTCTTCTGCCATGAGCACAGCGAGGGATGGAGCCAGAAGGTTGCTTTGCCTCTACTGAGCAGAACTGAGGCCCAGCACAAGTAACCCTCGGAACCAAGCAGAGGGGATTCCTTCTGCTCCAGAAAGTCCCCAGGAGGGTGTCGCCCAGCCCTCTGAATGGGATGCTCCAGGATGGGTATCTCTGCTAAATCTGCAGAAGCTGAGGAGCAGTCCCGTGTTTCACGTGTGTTCTTAGGCAGACAGCATGAACAGCCTTAGGGGTGAGTGGTATCAGGAGTGGCAGACTGGGGAGCCAGTTGCCCCTGGGAGGCTGGTCAAGGAGAGGGACTCCTGGACAATGTGGGACACCAAGATGGATGGGTTAATGAAAGGGGAGAGGGCTGTCATCAAGTGCCCCTTGTTTGCCTGGCAGAGGCTTAGAACCTCTCCAGGACTATCAGAGGGGGTGGGAGGAACCTGCTATTGCCGCTGGAGATAAAATGCATTTTCCCTGCCTTCCCATCCTCTTCTGTCCTCTTCCAGATCTCCGCCTGCAGCTGCTGGATGTGAAGAACAACCCCTACCTGATCAAGGCTCTCTATGGCCTGCTGATGCTGCTGCCCCAGAGCAGCGCCTTCCAGCTCCTCTCCCACCGCCTCCAGTGCGTGCCCAACCCCGAGCTCATGCAGACCACGTAAGTGCTGGGGGGATGGACCAGCATCAGCATCGGGGCTGGATCAGCTGTTCCCCCACAGCTGAGCATCCCTGCCATTCCAGGCTCAGCCCCGATCCCAGGCTCAGCCCCATGCTCTGCCTTTCACCCCCCAGCTCCATTGCGGCTGTAGCTGCTCCTTGTCCCCATGGCTGGGAGTGTTGGCTCGGGGGGTTTTTTGTGTCTATATTTGGTAACCCTGGGAGGGCTGTGCCTCATCCACAGGCATTTGGCATCCGGGATGGAAAATTTCACTTGTGGGGTCGCTATGGAAACGAGCAGAGCTGGGAAGGAGGTTTATGGAGAAAGACTACAGCAGCTGGGGGAGGGCTCCCAAAGCATCCCCCCTGCAGCCTGGACAGCCTTCACAGCACCCAAAAGGATCCTGGCACCCTGCTAATGCCTCTGGATGGCTGCTCGATTCCCACTCCTGGCCTTTGGGGATCCGTGAGATGTGCAAGGGCAGCATCTCCCTGGGGACCAGCTGAGATCCTCATGCTCCCTGCCCAGGGGTGCTGCCAGTGGGATTTGCTTTCCAACCCTTGGCTATTGAGTAGTGGAGGGGCTTGATGATAAAGCTGATTCTGCCTTGGCGAAGCCCTGGGAACAAAAAGAGCCCAAGATGGGCAGGTTTCTGAATTAACCCCCCGCTGCTGTTGTCACTCCTTGGCTTTTAACTGCTTCCCTGGGATGGCTTTTATCCCTCATGGCCTCCGGCGCTGAGCTCCTACCTACAACCCAGCACTGATATTTAATTGGGGGGGCGGAGAGGGGGCTGCATGTGCTTCCCCCTCCTTTTTTCTCCCCACTAACACTGGCAGTGGGGGTTTTCGAGCTGTCAGACGGCCTGAGCATCTGATTAACTCTGACCTACATTCCTTCAAACACCGAAGCCGGCTTTCATAACTGGCCAGTCCCAGCTGCCCCCTCCCCAGGGACATACCAGGGCCACCAGAGCTGCCTGCCATCTCCCTGTGGGCATCCTATGGCCAGTGTCTCCTCCTTCCTTGCGTGGGCACAGCACAGGGATGAGTATCCATGGCTGGAACCCTAGGCACCCTGCATTTGGAGGCCCCAGCCATGGGTGCTCATTCCTGGGGACTGTCCCTGCTGCCATTGCATGTTTTTCACTTGTTAAAAAAAAAAAAAATAGACATGGAAACTGAGGCACATGGCCCTGGCATCCTTATCTCACTGCTTTTGACTGCAATTGATTGGGATAGAGAGGAGTATGTGTCAGAGGAATTAAACCTCCCATGTGGGGCCAAGATGCAGATTTCCCTTGTCCCCTCCCTTGTCTTTGGCTCTATCTCACATTTTTGGAGAAGGAAAATATTTCTTTGGGGGTACTTTATGAGGCACCAGCAGGACTAGGATTTGCTGAGCTCAGCCTCTTCAGGACAGGCTTTTGGTGCTGCCAGTGCCGGTTGCTCACAGTACCAAACACCCCCATCCCCCTGACACCCTCACTCTCTCTTACCACCCTGCAGGGACAGCACCAAGCCCAGCACCAGCTTCAAGAGAACAGCAGCCTGCAACATCGACTACACGGAGCTGCTGCAGCACTTTGAGAAGGTCCAAAACAAGCACCTGGAAGCAAGACACCAGCGGGCCGGGCGGGCAGAGCAGCTGGACCGGCGGGTGGTCCTCTGAGCACCCCTGCAGCCGCCGTGGGTGTGCACAGCTGCAGGGGCAGGGACCAGGGGACACAGACCAGGGAACAGGCACACCGGTTGGTGGCCACCAGAGGATCTGGTGGGTTTAATGGAGATGGGCAAGTGCTCAACACAGGGCTGGTTTTCCCCTTCACTGTGCGTGGGGATGAGGGGAGACCCTCAGACTGTGCCCAGCCTCTCCTATGTATGCTGGAGGGACATGGGGAAGGGTTGCCCGAGGAAAGGGCTGGGGTAAAGCACCTCGTCTCCTCTTGCAATGGGGCGAGGAAACTCCCCTTTGCTTTGCTAATGCCTTCCCCGTGACAGTCAGCTGAGCGCCCAGCCTGCTGCCAGCAGCACCGGAGGAGGGGAAGGGAAGACGGGAGCAACCCCTGGCCTTCCGCCCTGGAAAACAAGCACGCAGGGCTGCCAGCCACCTCTCACCACCCTGACTTCCACCCTGTGGTTACAAGGCCCTACTGGAGGTGACCAGTGGCATCTCACTCGGGGAGGCACTCCTGTGTCTGACACTCGGCCCCCTCCCTGCATTCACACATCCTCTCTGAGTCCCCGGCTCTTGGCAGGGACAACTGCACAGTTTTAGCTCCCACCCGGTGCCGGGGAACACAGGGACCAGTGGACCTAACCCCAGACTCCATTCCTTGTTCCTGCATTAAGCTCCCCATGATAAAATAAACAAGCAATGCAGAACAGCCCATTCCTTGTTGCTGGGCTTCCCATCCTAGCTTTGTTCTCAAGTGGAGCCAAAAACTCTGCAAGGGCAGGGTATGACATGGAGCATCTTGCTTGACCCTGTGCCCCAGGCTGGCCCAGCCCTGCCACGTTGGCTCGCCAGCAAGCAGGGCTTCTCCGCCTGCTCTTCTTCCCAGCAGGAAAAAAAACACCACTGAAATTCTTCCAGGCCATGGTCATGAAACCGCAGCACAGTGACAGGCATTTTCCTGGCCCTGAGCAGCCACCAGTGTTGCCTTCATCCTGTCCTGTGGCACCGAGGGACCCTGGCACGTGCCAGGCTGCTGTGGTTTGGGGGACACCGTTGCATCCCCTGCATGTTTCAGGACTTCACTTGATCCCAGGAAAAGGGGGATTGGAGGAATTCGTGGGGTTTTTATGGCTTCTGGCCTGTTTACAGTGAAGACTGTCTCTGGCAGTGGGTTCCCCAAACAGCCCCATACCGGCGCTGCTTTGGCCAGGATAAAGACATTCCTGTCATTCCCGGGAAAGGGCTTTCCAGACCCAGTCACGGCGGGTTAATTTTAACAGCCAGCCCTCCAGGATGTGTGAGCAGTGGCTTCTCAAGCCAGTCGGTTTCTCAGGATCCGGGGGGGGGTACCTGTTGCTGGACCCCTGGGTCATTTTCAGTGTGGGCTAGGTGGGCTTTGCCTCAATCCTGCCGAGCTCATTGCTGCTGAGCAGCCTCTTTCTACACTGAGGGACTGGGTTTATGGAGAGAAATTCCAGCCGGCTGCTGGAGAGCTGAGCCATAATTGTTTCCTTATGGGTGGCTCTTGACCAACACCGACCAGAGCAGTGTGGGCATCATCAGCATAGGATCAAGACTACTTTTCTGGCAGGAGGAGGAATAGGTAGTTCAGGCTGAAACCCTTGCCCCAGCTGAGTGCCATGGCACTGTGAGGTGTAGGGAGGTTAGCTGGAGCTCAGCCTGGCACCCCCAGATCCTGGGAGGCTGGGACTGGGGCCTTGGGATGGCCGTGGGAAGGGTTTGTCTCCTGACAGGCCGTGCATTTCCCATGGCTCCATGATAATCGAGTGCACATTTCAGCGCTGTCGTGTAACTACTGCGGAGGGACTTCACCCTCCAGCACATCTTGGAGGGTCAGGAAGGCAATGGGGGTCAAACACCCTTTGGGGAGAAGCAACATCACCCCCGGCGCCTCCAGAGGTCTGGGACTGCCCCTGGGCATCCCATGGCATCTCCGAGTGCTCTGTCCTCACAAACTCCCTGAGAGTCTCCTGCTCTTCACCGAGCACCCCAAGATAATCCCTGGGGGTTGCTACGCCGTCACGGGAGTAAACCCCGGTGCTGCCCCCACCAGTGCCGCATCTCCAGGTATCCCTCGGGTTTCCCTCCGCTGTAGTCCTGGCGTACCCGGTGTTGCTCCCCGATCCCCCCTCCAAGAGCATCCTCGAGAACCACCGGGGCTTCCCCCGGCTCCGTCATCCCTGCGCCTCCTCCGGGCTGCCCGCAGCGGCTCCCGGAGCATCCCTGGGGCTGACCCCGATCATCCCCCCCGCCGCCCGCAGCCCCCGGCCCCGCGACAGGCGGCGCATGTGCCGCGCAGCGCCCG